>PVIY010061113.1:0-11361 GCA_004026745.1 Myrmecophaga tridactyla | reverse complement strand
TTCAATGAGCTCAATATATTCCCAGAACTTAAAAGTAAATGTACTTTTAAAAGTCTTCATATTTTAGAATATTATAAGAACAATAAAAGGAATTGAATAATGAATCTTTAAATTGAACAGATGCAATTTTATTCTCCTCATGTTCTCCTTAAATTTAAATAAATTTACAAATAAATAAGCTAATATTATAAGTACATTTGCAAAATTCCTCTTAAAGTAACCTAACACGTTGCCTAAATTAAACAATGTACCTGATAATATTAGCACTTAAATATAATAAAAATAAAACTATATTAATGCTTCAAAAATATCCTATTTAAAAAATAACTTGTTTAATAAAAAATATACATGGATTTTTTTATAACTTTGATTACCTACATTTCAAAAATCTGGCTTTTGCTTGCATATTGATAACTCAATATGTATAAGAATTAAGAGTTATAACAGCTTTATTAATGCCAATCTACCATGAATAAAAAGACATAAATCTTAGCTTCTAAGGGTTTACATTCTAATTAGAATATACACCTATTAAAGTATAATATAAAAAGTGATAACAAAGGAATAAAAGTACTGGAAGAATTTAAAAAGCAGAAATATAAAATATGACCTAAAAAGTCCTCATAGAAATAACACATGTAAGACCTTTAAATAAGAAAGAAGCATTTAAACAAATAAAACTTTGCACTAGTTTTGAGTAACCATAACTTAATTCTGTGAATTTAAAGTAGCCTTAGGATAAAACTTTAAATTTCAATAGCATCTTATCATTAGATTCATTTGTAAAAGAAATCACAAATGAGATGAAATGTCTTATATTCAAAGTTTTAATAAATTATATAATGATCAAGAAACTTTGAAAAAAATAAAAATTCTTGTTAAAAATTATAAAATTACTTTTCAAAATGCATTGACTAAAGCATTTAAGTATTTAACATTAATTATTCTGACAAATTTAATTTTGATAGTAATTGTATGTGGTGAAATGGTTCCTTGAAATAATGACTTAAGTATGAGGATATAATAGATGCATTTTCATTAAAAGACAAAAGAATGTAGTGTTGCCTAAAATAAAATAAATGGCTGTTATAGAATGAGGAAAATGTAAGGCAAAGCCTGAATAGATATAGTAATTTGCTGAAGGTTTGTGGAAATAAAAATTATAGTTAAAGTCAAGAATGATTTAATGGGTCTATCTATAAAATTTTTGAAAACTTTAATATCAAATAATATACTGATGCAAAACTAAAATTTAGCTTCCTCTCTGTTAAAGTAACAAAGTTTTCTTGGACTGTTGGCTTGTTTTAGTGAAAAGTTATAAGTCTTTTATAAGTAATCCGTGTAAAAAGCAGAGTCTGTTTTATCAAAATAACTTGTTGTACTTTATGTTAACTTTCTCATGTCCTTGGCTGTGTAAGAAAAATAAATCATCTCACTGTTAAAAAAAAAAAAAAGAGAAGAGGCTGCGTTTCCGCCTCTGGTCTTCCTTCCACACTGGGACACTGCTGCTCCCCAGGAACATCTGAGCCATGTGTTAACATGTGGACCACCTCAAGACTCAAGCACGTCACAGGTTAACAGCTGTGAACATCCCCCTCCCCTCAGAGAGGCCTCCCCTAGGGTTGGGTGTGACCGGAGGCAGAAGGATCAGAGACGTCCGTAGGCACCGCTGCTCTTGGCCCATGGAGATAGGCTGGTTATCACTGGTGGCACCAGGGGTCCAGTGGGCGTGGCTGCCACCACCACTGACTCTGCCCCTTTCGGTTTGCTCGTCCTCCTGGGAGAAGCCTCCAGCACCCAATAGGGAGGGAAGTCAAGGCTCCTGTCTAATCTTCACCAGCACATCCTGGGCACCCACCAGAGGTGGCCACGCCCTTGGCAAAGCCTGTTCCTCTACCCATTCTCGAAAGGTGGCCATGGCATCAGCTCAGCGCCTGCCCACGAGGCCTGGGGCTGGAACTGAAGTCGCAATCTGTTGGGGTCGACGGAATACCCAACCTTTCCTGGGGTGGGGGCGGGGTTCTGACTTGGTCTGCTCTTTTTCTCCATCCGATCCATATAACAGAAGAGGTTTCATCCCCGAGTCAGGCCCTTGCAAAGTTCCAAGATCTTTTCTTGAGCATCCAAGATGCAAGTCCCTTGATCTGAGACTCATTGGAGCCGCCCAGTTCAGCCAAGTATTCCCTGAAGAACAAACAAGCCATTGGGTTTAAATTGCCCAAGCCTGACCAGAAAACACTCATTGCTCTAAAGAACATTGCCAGCCAACTTGAGAAAGTTGGTGTGGCATGAATGAGGAGGGGATGCGGTGGGGTTGCCAAGTTGGCTCCAGGAAGGTGCTAACTGGTACCACTGCCTCCTGGTGCCACTCCAGCTGGGGCTGCCCCCTCCCTCCATGCCTGGCATCTGGCCGAGCCAGCTCTCTATTGCTCTGTAGGAGCTGGACTTGAAGGGGAAAGAACTCTGCTCTGGCACCTAAACACCCCTGAGAGTTTCCCACAGAAGTTAGCAACAGGAAATGCAATAAAGTATTCTCCGATTTTTCCGTTTTCAGAGCTCTTGGAGCCTCTGCCTGGGTGGAAAGAGCAATGCCTGAGAATCAGAAGCCCTGGGTTCCAGCACTCCGCTACCTTACCTGAAGGCCTTTGTAAGGTGCACAGGCCAGCTGTGCCGGTTTGACTCTGTGGTGGACCCCAGAAAAGCCATGTCCTTTAATCTTCATTCAATAGTGCTGTCTGGGAGCTTTTTGATTGTTCCCATGGAGATGTGACTCCACCCGACTGTGGATATTAACTTTTGACCAGAAGGAGATGTGACGACACCCATTCCAGGTGGGTCTTAATTACTTTACTGGAATCCTTTAAAAGAGGAAGCATTTTGGAAAAGGCTGGAGATGCTGAAAGAGCAGAGAATGAAGACAGAATGACTAGAGCCACAAAGCAGAGAGCCCAATCTGCCAGAGACCTTTGGAGATGAAGAAGGAATACGCCCCTGGGGGAAATTCGTGAAGCAAGAGGCCTGGAGAGAAAGCTAGCAGATGTCACCAAGTTCGCCATGTGCCTTTCCAGTTGAGAGAGAAACCCTGCACTTCATCGGCCTTTCTTGAGTGAAGGTAACCTCTTGTTGGTGCCTTCATCTGGACATTTTTATAGACTTTGCTTTAATTGGGACATTTTCGTGGCCTTAGAACTATAAATTAGCAACTTAATCAACTCCCCTTTTGAAAAGCCATTCTGCTTCTGGTATATTGCGTTCCGGGAGCCAGCAACCTAGAACACCAGCCCTCAGTTTCTTCGTCTCTAAGATGTGGAGGTTGGACTGGTTCAGGAATAGCAATCAATCCAGAATGAGGGCCAAAACTGAGTAGAGGAACAAATGGCCGGAGGGGCATACGTTGGTCAGGACTCTGAAGTCCCGTCCAGGAGCCAGGATGCGGCAATTGACTAGTGATGTCTGCCCTGGACTTAAAATGGGCAGTGACAGATCAGGTGCCATGTAATTGCCATCGGGGGTTTACAGGGCCTTTTTGTCCCTGCCCAGTGGGACCTTCAGTGGCTCTGGTTCTGTAGGATGAGATGAGGCAGAAGTTACCCACTGGGAAGGTTGTGGACTCTTCAACAGACACCTGACATGGGCCGATGAATCATCTTTCCTAAAGGAAGGAATAACATCAAAGAACTCTAGGTACCCAACATGCCAAGAACAATTAGTTCAATTAGACAATTGTTTTCCATAGAGTCCAAGTCTTTAAGCTTCAATCTCTCTTTTTTTAATGTTTTTTTAATCGTGAAATGTAGCATGTATACAAAAAAAACGCAGTGAATTTCCAAGCACATTTTAACAGGTAATTATAGAGCAGATTTTAAAGTTTGGTATGGTTACAGTTCCACAATTATTTGTTGTTTCTTCTAGCTGTTCCAAGACACTGGAGACCAACAGAAATAGCAATATAATGATTTAGCAGTCAAAGTCATTTATTGAATCCTATCTTCTCTGTTATGCTCCTCTTTCTCTTTAAATAACATATATACATGAAAGCAATAAATTTCAGAGTACGTCACAACAGTCAGTTGTAGAACAGATTTCAGGGTTTGGTATGGGTTATAATTCCACCATTTCATGTTTTTACTTCTAGCTGCTCTAAGGTACTGGAGACAAAAAGAAATATCAGTATAATGATTCAGCCCTCAACTCATTTGTTAAACCCTACTTTCCCTGTAGAACCCCACCATCATCTTTGATCTTTCTAGCTCTCTCTTTATGGGTATTTGGGCTATGGCCATTCTAGCTGTTTCATGTTGGAAGGGGCTGTCAATAATGTGGGATAGGGGGATGGAACTAGTTGATGTTCTGGAGAGGCTGGGCCCTCTGCATTTCAGGACTCATCTGGTCCAGGGACCCATCTGGAGGTTGTAGGTTTTGGAGAGTTACCCTAGTGCATGGAACCTTTGTAGAATCTTATATAATGCCACAGGTATTCTTTAGGATTGGCAGGAATGCTTTTGGTTGAGGGTTGGTAAGTTATGATAGGTAGCAATGTCTAACTGAAGCTTGCATAAGAGTGATCTCCAGAGTAGCCTCTCAACTCTATCTGAACTTTCTCAGCCACTGATACCTTATTTGTTACACTTCTTTTCCCCCTTTTGGTCAGGATGCTGTTGGGGACAACGAAGGTAGCATATATAGATTCCACCCTCAGCGATGCCGAAAACATGCAACATGGCTGCCAGGGCTAATACAAAAATAGCCTAAGCTGCAATCAACCTTCTTTACGGAAGTACTAGCGGTTCGCGCCAAAAGTACAAAACCGCGCCAAAAGTATCAACCTTACAAACTGCCTTTTACCCTAGCAACAGCAGCAACCAATCCCAGTAATCTGCCCTCCAGCCTAGCGACAGCAGTGACCAATCCTAGATCGCCACCCGTCCCTACTAGCCACGCCTTCTTCCAAAAGCCTATATATACCCAGCCCTCTCAATAAACCTTTGCAGCTTGATCAGAATACTTGTCTTGCTGTCGTTCTTCGTGTCTCTTGTCCCATACCATTCCTCCCTCACAGGAGTTAGAGCCTCGGTTGATCGTCCCGCGGGCCGGGACAGGATGGCATTGTTGATCCCACAGGGCCAGGGCCAGGCTCATCCCTGGGAGTCGTCTCCCATGCCATCAGGGAGACTTTCATCCCTGGATGCAATTAGACAATATTTTAAAACTAGGGCTGCTGTAGAGGATAGGCCCCTTTGCTGTTGGCCTTGAAATCGGGCCACTGCTACACAGTAATCAAAAAGGCACTTGGGTTGCTTCCATCTTTTGGCAACTTTGAATAATGCTGTTATCCACATCAGTGTGCAAATATCTGTTTGAGTCCCTGCTTTCTAATTCTTTGGCATATGTAACTAAAATCGGTAATTCTATTCCAAGCTGTCTGGGGAACTGCCAAGCTGTATTCCACTCCAGCTGCACCATTTTACATTCCCACCAACAATGAATAAGTGTTCCTATTTTTCCACATCCTTCCCAACACTTATTTTCCTTTTTTTGAAAAGCAGCCATTCTAATGTGTGTGAGATGACATATCACTCTGGTTTTGATTTGCATTTCCCTAATAACTAACAATGTTAAGCATCGTTTCATGTGTTTATTGGTCATTTGTATGTCTTCTTTGGAGGAATGTCTATTCAAGTCTTTTTGCCCATTAAAAAAATATTTTTTTATCGATCTATGTCCATGCACTATATAGTCCATCCAAAATATACAATCAATGGCTCACAATATCATCACATGGCTGTATATTCATCACCATGATCATTTCTAGAACATTTGCATCACTCCAAAAAAAAAAAACAAAAAGAAAAACCCCATACATCCCATATTCCTTACGCCCCCTCTCATTGACCACTAGTACTGCCATCTACCTATTTTTTACCCCTTGTCCCCCCATTATTTATTTATTTATCCTTATTTTTTTGCTCACCTGTCCATTCTTGGATAAAGGGAACGCCTGCCACAAGGTTTTCACACTCACATGGCCACACTGTAAAAGCTGTATAGTTATGCAATCATCTTCAAGACTCATGATTTTGCCCAGTTTTTTAAAAATGTCTTTGTACAGTTCATTTATTCAAATCAGGAATCAAGATGTAGAGAATGTCACATGTGCTGCATTTGATCGATGCCTCTTAAGACTTTTAATAGGCAATAGTTACCCCCTTTTATGCTATTTGCTTGTTCAAAAAGTATGTATGTTGAGGAGAGGAGGTCTTTTATCCTCTAGAATGCCCCACATATTGGGTTCAGATGATTGCTTCCTTGTTCTCTTACCTGCATATTTACTGAAGAGTGGTGGTTTCATCTAGGCGTGAGTTCAGATCTTTTTATTGGAATATCTCATAGGTAGTGTCATATATTTCTTATCGCATCACTTTAAGGAGCATATAATTTCTGGCCATTCCACCTTCAAAATGCTGAGATTGACCAGTGGACCCTGGCTTTGTCAACCTCATCCATCCACTAAGGAGTTCCCCAACAGCCTTTCTCTCACGGTTTGATCATCCATTGCAGACCTTTGCTTAACTTATTATTTCATAAGAAGTGGAAAGCAATGGCTTCTACCATTTCCACCATTCTTTCTGCATTTAATCGCTGGAATTCTTCATTAAAGAAGAACTTTCCATCAACAACTACTTGGGTTTACCGAAAATATAGTTCATATAGAAAAAAATGTGCTAAATATTGATGATTATTTCCCTTTGTCTCTCAACTGTCAGAATAATGAGTCAGTGCCCTACTGTACTGGCTTGAAACTGTTATGTACCCCAGAAAAGCCATGTTTTCTTTCCTAATCCAATCTTGTGGGAGCAGACCTATGGTTTAGGGTGGAAACTCTGATTGGATTGCTTCCATGAAGATGTGACACACCTAATTGTGGGTATGGTCTTTAGACTAGATGGAGATGTGACTCTACCCATTCTAGGTGGGTCTTGATTAGTTTACTAGAATTCTTTAAAAGAGGAAGCAGTTGCTTCAGAACCGACAGAGACATAGACATCTGGAGATGTTTGGAGTGCTGACAGAGAGAGCAGACACCCTGACACAGATGCTTTGGAGATACAGAGCCCAGCAGACATCACCATGTGACTTCCCATGAGATGTTAAACAGGCCAAAACCCAGAGCTGTATCCTGGAGGAGCTAAGTGAAGGCCCACAGATGCTTAGAGAGGAAACCACTGTAATCAGAAGCTGGAAGCAACAGAACCAGGAACAAGGACCAGCAGACACCAGCCACATGCCTTCCCATGTGACAGACATCAGTCTTTCTTGCGTCAAAGTATCTTTCTCTGGTTGCCTTAGTTTGGACATTTGTATCACAAATGACTTAGAACTGTAAACTTGTAACAGTAAATTCTTTTTAAAAGCCATTCCATTTCTTGTATGTTGCATTCTGGAAGCCTTTAGCAAGGCAAAACACCTACCATTCTCCAATGACAACAAATTAGATGTTTTATATATTTAACTCATGGAATTCTGTATATTTGATTTGTTTCTATCAATTTGATGTGATGCTCAAACTGTCCCACCTTTGCCCAGCGAGACCCTTTTCACATTACTCCTGAACTTTTTGATGAGTCATCTGTTGTCACTGACCACTCCCAAATTTCTGGCTCTTCAGGGTATCTCAGGATCATCTTGTACATTCCTTGAACCAGCCCTGAAATCAACCTGGATATGCTTAATGGAAAATGATCTTTATTCACTCTTAGTAGGTGTCATGGTCAAGTTCATGTGTCAACTTGGGGCCAAACAAGCGCTGGCCTGTCTGTTGCGATGAGGACATTTCATAGAATTAAATCATGATCATGTCAGCTGCATCCACAGCTGATTGCATTTGTAATCAGCCAAAAGGGCATGTCTTCTGCAATGAGTGATGCTTAATCTAATCACTGAAAGCCTTTTAAGGAGGATTCAGAAGAGACAGGTTCCTCATGTTTCAGCTGGTGAGCCTCTCCTGTGGAGTTCATCCAGACCCTCCATCGGAATCATCAGCTTCACAGCCTGCCCTGTGGATTTTGGACTCTGCATTTCTGCGGTCACATGAGACAATTTTATAAATTTTATATATGCGAGTGTTCCCTGTTGATTCTATTTCTCTAGAGAACCCTAACTAATACAGTAGTTTATCATTGTTTCTGTGGTTTTCAGTGGACAGAGCCAAGAAATACGGATTTTCTTAGAAAAAGAATAATAGTTCTTTAGTACAAACTCAGACTTCCGATTCAAATTTAGGGTTGTAGGTTTTTACTTAACCTTTTGGATTTTGTACTTATATCTCTTTTCTCTTATACTGAAGGTCTTGCTACATAATAACACTGACATAATCACTTATTTGTTTTAATGTAAAACATGCATCCAACAGTAGCAATATTACCAACAATAAGCTTACTGAATGCAGTTTCAATTTTTTTTTTTCACTTTTGTTTTGTTCTGTTAGAAAATACCCCACTCTGAACGTTAGGTCAAATGCATTTTAAAGCCACTTGAAGTAATTTTTTGCACTGCGTGGCTGTGTCACCAACTTCACAGCAACCAGGATCATTTGTTTCAGTGTGCTTTCCATTTTAAGGGGCTTGTTCTTTCTTTAATTTTGATTTCTTTTTTGTAATTCTGTAAACCGTGTATATGTTGCAAAGTCACACTGTAAAACAAGAAAGCCTCACTTCCAACCCTGCCTCTCCCCATAAGTTACAATTTCTATTAGTTTTTTGGTTTATTCTTCAACTATTTCTTACAAAAAAACATGCGTGTGTATACATCTTACACGAAAATCATAATAAACTATAGACACTGTCCTGTACCTTCCTTTTTTTTTACCTTTCTTATTTTTTTTGACAAAACAACATACTCTGGAGATCTCGCCCATTATGTTCCTTTTTCCATCCGCATTATACTCCATTATGTGGAAACATTATAGATTATACAGCGATCCCCTACTGATGGGCATTTTTACCATGTCTCTCATACTCTCTTAGCACAAATAATGTTGCAAATGGCTAGCTTGCACATATCTCCTTTTGCATTTTTTTCAATCTATTTTTCAGAATAGATTCCTAGAAGTAGAACTGCCGAGTTCAAGGGCATGTGCATGTGTAATTTTGCTGTATAATATCAAATCCCCACCATAGAGGCTGAACCACCCAAATTGATGTTAACAATATCTAAAATGAGGAATAGGACCCAGAGCCTTCACCCATCTACCATCCATCCTGGAGCCCAGGGCAGCTTCCCAGTTGCTCTACCCCAGGAGTGAGTCTGCAATGGATCTCACATGGCCACATTGGGTCTTTGAGAGCCTTGGAAGGAGGCATAAAAGTCTGTTTTCTTTGCCTTGGCTGGAGAAATTCCAGTATAACGAGGTAACCCTGAGTGGTTGGTGGGGGTTGGGGTGAGGGGGAGTCTTTTTGTTGTTGTTGTCTCCTTTGATTGACAAGGCACTTTAAAATAAATCATGCCTCTTTTAGGTTCAGTTTGGCATGCAAAAAATATTTCCCAGGCCTGGATCCTATGGGGAAATAATAGCAAGTGCTCATAAAAGGAAGTTACTGTAGAGCTTGTTGGTTTATCTGGCCCTGGTGGTCTTTCTTTACGTACAGAAGCAAAATTAACACAGTTCAAAAAAAAAAATTAACACAGTTCAGACCATTCTGTCTCATTCCTTCAACCAACACGTATGGGACGCCCGTTCAATCCCTGTCTACTTTCACCTCTTGGCCAAAGATAAAAACCTGTGCAACCAGCAGGCTGAATCGATCCCTCAGTTCTGTTAGGTTTGGCCCACACTGTGTTTTATAAAAAAATAAAATAAATTAAATTAATCATCGCTAGCATTTAAAAACCAGGGGGTTTCACATAAATATCCAGACTTCCAACTTCTCTTAAAAACTCGGTGGATGCAGCATTGTTGGCCAGCCTTCCAGCATGGCAACCACTGGTTGGAATGACACAGGCTTTCCTTTTATGGCGGAACACGTGCTGCCCAGGCCCACGGTACCCATCCAGTGCTCCCAGCCCTTTCCTTGGCCTCCTGGGTCTTCAGTGTGTGAACTCTGCCCCGGACTGCAAGTTCCCTGAAGGCAAGGACTGCCCATGCCTTACCTGACTTAGACTTCCCAATATCTGGCCCAGTCCCCAGGACACGGGGGTCCTCGACAAAATGTTTGTTGGATGAATAAAATAACTTTTGAATGCATGCATCAAAACTCTTCCAATGTTAAAATTGTACAACTATAATACTGTCAGAGCTTAGACCTTTGAAGCCAATGGGCAACAGGAGTTTCCCTCATCCGTACCTTCCCACAACCTAAATCCATTCACATGGCCGTGGGCTGCCCCCTACATCGGCACTCTACAGTTTGACTTCTTCTCTTCCTTCTAGCAAGCTCCTCTTTAAATGAAGAGAGCTATACACATCTCAAAGGGTCTCTGGGAAAACTGAGTGGGATCATGAACGTAAATCATTGTATCAGTGTTCCCCAGAGAAACAGAACCAACAAAATATGTATATTTTTAAGAGATTTATTATAAGAAATTGACTCATGTGACCATGGGGGCTGGCAAGGTTGAACTTCATTGAGCATGCTGTGGGCTAGAAACGTCATTATGGTGATATCGAAGTCTTTAATCCAAATTCCCCAGGAGAAGCTGGTTGGCTGGAAATTCCAGCAAGAGCCAAGTTTGAAGCTGAAGGAGAAATTCTTCTGATCTCTGAAACCCTCAATTCTGGCTTTTGAGACCTCCAATTGATTGGAGGAGGAGATTATCCATGATGCTGAGAACAATCTCCTTTGTTGGTTGTAGATGCAATCAACTGATTGTAGATTAAAACCCTATCTACCAAATACCCTCATATAATCTGCAGGACAGTGCTTGACCAAACGACTGAGTACCATAACCCAGTCAAGTTGACACGTAAAATTGATCATCATAAACCTGGCACTTATTTTCTATCACATTATTAACAATGCATTTTATCTCTAAGATAATGCTAGTCAGCCCCCACTCTTTTTTTTTTTCAGCCAAATCCAAAGAAAAAGATTATAGTAGAAATCTCTGAAATTTGAAGATTTTTGGTCCTTTACTCATGATCACTGATTATTCTGGTTTGCTACCTACCAGAATGCAATATACCAGAAACAGAATGGCTTTTAAAAAGGGGAATTTAATAAGTTGCTAGCCCACAGTTCCAAGGCCGAGAAAATGTCCCAATTAAAACAAGTTTATAGAAACGTCCAACCTAAGGCATCTGAGGAAGGATACTTTGGTTCAAGAAGGTCGATGAAGTTCAGGGTTTCTCTCTCAAGTGAGAAGGCA
>PVIY010061112.1:0-11374 GCA_004026745.1 Myrmecophaga tridactyla | reverse complement strand
CCTCCTCTCTTCCTCTCCCTTTATCTCTGTCTTGAGATAGAAGTTCTCATTAATAATCAACTGAACTTAAATGATACCATACCATATCATAGATTTAGTCACCAGAGAATTTTAATTTGATTACTCTCAGCGGTTTCCGTACAGAACGACAGCAGTAGGAGCAGCCTGTGATTGAAGCGGCGTTGCACGCGGGGCCGCAGCGCCCACCAGACCCGGGCGGGGCCGCAGCGCCCACCAGACCCGGCCCTGGGCGGCCGAGGCTGCAGATCTGCCGAGGGAGGTTCTAAGGTGTGTTTTTGAGGCCCCAACACCCCGACTAGTGTACAGGTTTATCTCCAGGCTTGAGAAACATGCATTCACCTTGAATCTTTACATTTAGTTGAAGACCCTGCCAGGTCGGGAGCACTCTGGAGAAAAATGCCCTAAAGGGGAGTTTTCGTTAATCCATTTAATAGCTATTAACAGCACAGCTATTAATTCACGGGCATATAAAATCGTATAAATTAATTCGCATACATAAGTACCAGACCTGGTCGTTTATTTTTAGAGTGTAAAATCAATAGAAGGATAAGACGTGGGAGATACCCCTGGTACAAAGCAACGGTGATGAGTTACTGTCGCTGGAGAGGGAGGGTGATCATTTAATTTTTAAATTTAATTCATTTTGTGAGAGTATAAATCACTGATTATGGGTTTTTGTGGGGGGTTTTTTTGTATGCTATATGGCGGGGTCACATTTCATTATTTTTCCATGTAAGTATCCTTTGTTATTGCAGCACCATTTGTTGAATTTTTGTTTGTTTTGGCAAGTGCACGGGTTGGGAATCGAACTTGGGTTTCCTGCATGGCAAGCGAGAATTCTACCTCTGAACTACCCTCGCACCCCCAAATCACTGATTATGTGTTAAGGTTCAAGCATAAACTATTGCTTTTCTCGGAGTCTGGTGCTTATGCTAAAGAATACACATGCTTCTAGAAGGAATGCAGAAAAAACACCTGGTTTGAACTCTGAGAAAGAATCTGCTTATTAAACACTGAACAAGCTTGGATCTCCAGCTACCACTTCTAGTCTTTCCCCATTTTTTATAAAGTCCAGAGCCTCTGTATCGTGTAGGGCCCCCACCTTCTCCTCTGAAGCACTCGAGGACATGTGTAGAAAGTGGGGGCATCTGAAGGCACCGGAGGGCCTTGCTCAGATCCCTGGATGTGTTAGCCCTATGGAACTGGGCGAAGCTACATTATCAGAGAAGGAAGGGGTTGGAGCATTGTTTGCCGGGGATTCTGGGATGGGTTCTTTCGGAGCATTTCTCCTCATTGACTTGGTGATAAATGAAACTTCAGAGGGAGCACTGTGTGCAGAGGGCCAGGAAGGCACTGGAAGAACCCAGCCCATTGTCCTTGTGCTGTGAATGGTGGGATGGAAGCCGCCAGACAGTGGGCCATTCATGAGGATGGCACTGGGTTCTCATTGTGACCCAGTCGCCCTGACTCAGAACCTTTCTAGACTATTAATTCACTATTCACTCCAGCCTATACCCTAGACTGAAAAAAAAAATGATGGGGGCAAGTTCCTTATTTTTAAGCAGTTAACGATATAGAGTATTCTGGAAATCACAACGAGACTTTGCTCCCTTCACTCACTAGTGAGAACTTTCTGGACTCGGCATCTGGGGCAGCAGCTTCTGGAGGACAGCCTGAGACAGCAAATTCTACTTTCCTGTGAATCTCAGGAAGCAGTTGCATGACTTTATGCAAGAATTGACTGGGGTTTTTGTGCCAGAGACTGAAGGCTACCTACCCAATATCCGTCTTGCCCTTCTTCCTTAGCCACAGAACACAGATTTGAGCCTGGGCCATTGCCACCTTGAATGAAAATGTCCTTTCCCAGTTTTCCTTGCTGCTGAATATGGTGACCAAATTCTGGCCCCAAAGAGGAAAGTGAGTATGTTAGGTGGGGCTTCCTTGAAGGCTTCTTAAAGAGGGCTGATTCAGCTGGGAGGCATTACACTTTTTGCTCTTTCCTTTTTCTTTTGTACTGTTGCTTGGACTGTGGATGTGAAGGTTGGTGCACAGCAGCTTTATTAGATCTGGAGGCAACATCGAGGATAGAAACCATGTGTTAGGATGTAGGGCAGAAAAATAGATGGTGCCTGGGCCACTTGTGAATTATGGATTGCCTACCTTTGGGCTTTTTTAAACATGAGAACAAAATAAATTATGCTTTTATTTTGGGTTTTCCTGTTATATGCAGCTGAAGCTAACTTTAATTACTCAGGCTCTGAAGTAATTTATCTTATCAGATCTCTGTTAATTTTTTTTTTCTTTTGTATGCTGTATGGCAGGGGTCACATTTCATTCTTTTTCCATGTGAGTATCCCCTTATTGCAGCATCATTTGTTGAATTTTTGTTTAGTTTGGTTTTTCATTTGTTTTGCTTGATTGTTTGTATGAGAAGTGCATGGGCCAGGAATCGAACCCAGGTCTCCGTCGTGGCAGACAAGAATTCTACCACTAAACTACCCTCGCACCCCTCTATTAAATTTTAATATCCCATTTTATGACTATTATCCCTTACTCCTCTCTCACTCCTGAATTCCTACTACACTTTCCTTTCTCCCTTCCGTTTTGACCAAATCCAAAGGCCCCACTCACCTCCCCTTTCTTCCTACATCCCAGGACCTGTACGTCTCTGTTTTTGCACCTCTCTCATGGTACTAGCCACTCCCTCTAACTCGCTGCACTACCTTGTAAAAGTTTAGTCCTGGGTTGACTTAACCATTTTCCATTTTCTCATCTTGCAGACAGGCTGTTGAGTGCTTTAGGAGAAAACACCATATAACCCTGCAGGTTAGTGCTGCCGTAAACCCAGGTGAATGCTCACGGTGTCAGCTCCTCCTCCCTTATCATCCGAAACCTCACCACTCTTCTCCAGAAAGCAACTGCCTTACCTCCCAGACCTGCTTTCACTTCCTACTTCCCTCAGCATTTGGGTTGGTAAGAGATGTGTCCTCTCCCCTTTCATAAGGGGTGACCCTGATGCAGGTGGCTCTTCTTACCTTCAATACCCAACTGGTTTTTCCTTCAACCTTTATCCCTAAGTAGATCTTCTGCAACCTCAACTGCCACCTAGCTTGGTTTTCCCACAGTTTTGCTTTTTGAACGAGTGTTCTGCATTTATTTTCTCCTTTTACTTACTTTTCATTTCCTCTTTGAACCATATGCAATATGACTTCCACCCCAAAACTCCACTGAAACTACTCTTTCCAAAGCAACCAGTCTCCCTGGAGATACTACATCCAGTGGATATTTTTCCTGCCATTCATTCATTTATTCATTCAACCTTGCTCTGGCATTTGACATGGATTGATAATTTCCTTTTGAACAAGCATTCCTTTCTTGGTTTGCACAATGACATGAACAGAGACCATGCCCTCTTCTAGTGTGCCTTACTTGCCTCCCTCTGCTTGGTGAACTCCTGCTCTGCACCGCCTGGCCTGAGTGCCACCTCCTCAAGGAGGCCTTCCGTGACTCCTGAGTCGAGTAGCAGTTCTCCTGCTGGGTGCAGAGCCCACACGCTGCTCTGCCGCAGCTTTTCCAGAGCAGAGCATTAGCTGTGCCTTCTCAGGGGACCCCAAGTTCTTTCTAGTCCTCCTAATTGTTCCCACTGTGCCAAACTGCCTGGGCCATGCGATCTCTTATTGTTTAAAAAAGTTACCGAGATGATGCTCAAACACATTTTAGTGAACATTTCAAATAATAGAGATGTACATAGAGTAATAAGTGAAAGGTCTCCTCATCACCCCAATCCCACTTCCCTCCACTGGGGGATGTCTTGGAGAGTTGGCTGTGCCCCTCCCAGCCCCTCCGTGCACTGAGGGGCACGCTGTCCAGGTACGGGTCTCCGTGCTCTTTCTTTAAACATTCTTAGGTCACAAGGGACCATTCTGCAGTGGGCCATGGGTTTCTTTCTAAAGAACTGAATTAACTGATCTCTAAGGATAAGATGTTTCTTATTTCCCAAGGTAAACAGATACCTGGGCATTTGGTGTGTTATAGTTTCTGCTTTTAATCACCACATAAAGAGAATTTCACTGTATTTTCTGGTTAAGAGCCTCTAGAGATAGGGCATTCATAATTCTACCCCATGCTGCCACTTTACTGAAAGCATTTATTAGTTGTGGGTGTATTTCTGGCAAATGCCCTGGGATTTTCTTTACTTACAGACATGTAATACTCAAGTAAAATGGAAAAAAAGCGACTACATGTCCTTACATTTTAAATAGAAATTTCACTGCATTTCTAGAACTGTGAAAAACAGAAACGATGATTAAGCCTATCATTGTCATATTCCTATTTAAGAGAAGAAAAAAATTCTTCAGTGAGGCTGGGATGAAGTACCACTGGGTTCCAATTCCAGGTCCTCAGGGGAAAAAAATCAGTTCCCTTTTCTTTCTGGTATTTTTTTCCTTTATGTATATATGTTGGTTAATTTAATCCAAGAATCCCTGGATAAATTGAAGATAAATGGGACCTGAGAGACTGTCAAGTTTCAGAAGCCTGAAGCCTGCAGGGGCCTGGTGGCCAAGGCCAAGAGCGGAGGGAGGCTTGGGGGGAGCAAAGTAGAGGCAAGGAGTGACAGTGTAGTGCTGAAGTCTGCAACTACCATTTATCTCTGCAGCTTCTTGTGTTTCTGCTAGTTTTTCCTATGTAGTTTGTTGAGCTTGGGCTATTTACTTTAACTCCTCTGCCCTTTGCCCCTGTAAAATGGATATGATAGTTCCTACCTCATAAGATGATTGTGGAGATGAAATTAAAAAAAAAAAATCTTTGCACAGCACAGTTTCTGGGGGTGTGAGGGTAGTTCAGTGGTAGAATTCTCACCTGCCATGCGGGAGACCCGGGCTCGATTGCAGTCCCAGCACTCCCTAAACAAACAAATAAGCAAAATAAACAAACAAAAATTTGACAAATGGTGCTGTAATAATGGGAAACTCATATGGAAAAATAATGAAATATGACCCTGCCACACAGCATACACACAAAAAAACAGTTTCTGCAAAAGGACACACAGTGAATGTTTCCATTTATATGGGGTATCAAGGCTGAGAAAATTTGTAGTGACAGAAAGTACATTGGAGTGTCCCAGGGACCAGAGGGGAGGTAGGGCTTACTGGGCACAGTTTCTGTTTGGGGTGATGAAATAGTTTTGTAATGGATGGCAGTGATGGTTGCACATTGTTGTGAATAGAATTAATGTCACTGAATCATACACATAACAGTGGTTAGAACAGGAAATTTTATGTTATGTATGTGTTACCACAATCAAATTAAAACAAAAAGAACCACAGCAACTTGAACCTGAATAAGTGTTCAATAAATGGCAATTACTTTATCACGATTATCTAAATGTGTCCTTTAGAGCTACAATCTCAAGCGCTTCACCTATGTTCTCCCATATAACCCCCCCCCCCACCTTGGGAAATAAGAAACATCTTATCCTTAGAGATCAATTAATTCTTGGGGTCCCCTTGCCTGATGGGAGAAAACTGAGCTGCGGCTAGGTTCATACCTCACCCGACGCAAGCCGTCGGCCGGTGCACGCCGCACGTCCAAGCAGTGGCCAGAGCTGATTGGATTCTGTTTTCTTGTTAATTCCCACAGCCCCTGCCTTTTGGAGGAAATGTCATTCGCCTTTAGGTCTCTGCTGTCTCTGAATTGGTCCATGCTAGCATTTTGTTTTATTTCCTTTCTGGCTCTTTTCTTTGCATATCAGGACTTGCACTAAATTTATAGTTCTCATTCTTGTCTTTTTTTATTTAACATTATACTTTGAGCATATCTGTATCCTGGAGACTATTTTTCAAATATCATTTTTAACGAGCAAATGGTATTCAATTGTATGATTGTGACATGTAAGAGACATGTAAGCCAGTCTCTTACTTTAAACATATTGAATGTTTTCAAGATCTTGCTGTTACAGTAACTGCAGTGATTTTCCTGTACAGACAGAATTTATGCAGAGAAATTATTTATAATTTCTATGGTGTAGAAATCCGAAAGTAGGTTTACCCCATCGACAGAGATGAGTATTTTAAGACTTGTTACATGTTGTGGAATTTTAATTTCATTAATCCCTAGCCGTCTCTGACAATTATGACTTTAAAAAAATCTTTGCAAAATTTAAAGGTGAAAATGTAGCTCATTTTAACTTGCATTTCTTTTATTGTCATTTAAGTTGCACTTTGCACCTTTTTTCCCCATTTTTTATTGGCCGCTTGCATGGCTCTTTTGCATATTGCTATTCATAGCCTTTGGCTATTTTTAAACCTGGAAATCTGGGTATAAGAGGTCTGCAAATAAAGTGAAAAGCAAAGAGTCCCCTACAGGCTCAACTCTCCCTACACCCTCTCCCCCAAATTACTATATTTAACTGGTGTGTATCTTCCAGAATTTTTTCTAAACATATACAAAGCTTTTCTTTCCTTTAAAAAAAATACCAGGATTACATTATGCTTACTATACGTGACACAATTTATTTGATTACATCTTAGATTATAGTAACTTTTTTTCACATCACTATAAGTGATCTGCTGCATTCTTTTTGTAGCTGCATGATTTGTCATTGTGTGGATGCGCCAGAAAGTTTTGGAAATAATTCCATACTAATGAGCATTCAGGTTGTTTTCTATTTTTCTCAAACAGTGCATCAATAACTATCCAAACATATATGCACACGCACATATACATACACATTCTTCTGCAGTTTTGCAAGAATTTCCATTTCGATACAGTTAATGACTAGAATTAGAAAAATTGATGAATATTTCAAATTGTTCTCTTAAATGGTAATACTAATTTTCTATTTCCTCAAATTCTCCCCTAAATTGATCAGTATTGACTCTTTTCCTGGATTGTCTCTTAACCTGGTTATTATTAACTTTTTAATCTAAGTTAATATGGTAGATAAAAATCAGTATCTTATTTTAATTTATATTTTTTAAAATTTTAATGAGATTGATCCTTTTCTAAATGCCTTTTTCAAATGCTTTTTGTTTATTGTTACAGTTTGCATCTTCTATTACTTTTTAAATTTTTTTTTTTTTTTTGGTACATGGGCTGGGAATCAAACCTGGGTCTCCCACCTGTATTACTTTTTATTTTCACCCCTTTTCTTTTTTAATTGTGGAAACTCTTTATATATTAACAGTAATAACTGACAAATAAGGATCAGTGTATTTTCTGTTCATACACATTATCTTTTTCCACCTGGAGGCTTTTTAACTTTAATATAATCAAATCTGTCTATTCTTTCCCTTCCTGAGTTTTCAACCTTGGTATCAAAGCCCAAAGTTTACAAAAACATATTCCTATTTTTTTACTAATAATTTTATGATTTGGGTTTCATTGTTTGCTTGCTTTTAAATTTAGGACACTATCCATCTGGAATTTATTTTAATATATGGTGTGAGTGGAAAGTGTAGTTTAATTTTTCTTCCCAGTGGATAGTCAACCTTATTCTTAATAGAGAATCTCCCCCCTTAAAACTAGAAACAAGAAATGGAAGGGTATATAAAACTCCAATTCTAGCACTCTGTTAAGACAGAATGTGAATTCCTATAAATGATCTTGATCATTTTTTAACACTTTTAAACTTTGACATATATAACATACATGCATTAAAATACACAAACAGGTATGTGCAGGTCAAAGAAACATGCATGTAATCAACAGAAAGGTCAGGAAACAAAACCCGGCAGATCAAGAGGCCCCCCCCCACCAAGTCTCACCTCCTCTCACCATCACTACCAGTTGTTCCCACCAAATGGTAATCGCTTCCTGACTTAATAGTAACCACTTCCTTGCCTTTCTTTGTAATTTTAGACCTTAAGTATGTTTCCCAGAAAAAAAGGTTTAATTTTGTCTGATTCTTAGACTTTGTATAGAAGTAAATTTTTAATTTATCTAGTACAATCTCCTGTTGATGGACATTTGAATTATTTCTAGTTTTTTTAATTATGAATAATGCTACATTGAGCATTCTTGTCTAAGTTTCTTGGAGCACACATACCCTAAGTTTTTCTAGAATATACACCCCCAAAATGAAATTGTTGCATCAGTAGGTATTTGTATATTCAATGTTGGTTACATGACAACAAACTATTTCCCAAAATGGTTGTACCAATATATACTTTCAACAGGCAAGTGTGACTTCCTCTTGTACCCCATCCTGGAGTTACCAATTGTTTCTTATTTTAGCCGTTCTGTTGTTGTTGTTGTTGTTGTTTTAGTGGCATCTCATTGTAGTTTTAATTCTCATTTGCTCGTTTCCTAAGGAGACTGAGTTACTTCGCATATGTTTATGGACCATTTGTATATCTCTTTATTTCAAGTCCCTCTTAAAGTTTCTTTGTCCAATTTTTTTTTTATTGGAATGTTTGTCTTATTTAGTTAGAAGAGTTTTTTTTTTTTTTGATATATATTCTGGAGAGGAGCTCTTTGTAAATTTTGGCTGTGGCAAATATTTTCCCCCACTCTTGTGCCTTGCTTTTTCCTGCTATTAGTGGCATCTTTTGACAAAGTGAAGTCTTAAGTATAGTCTATGTTATCAGTCTTTTCCTTTATGGTTAATCCTTTATTTTTCTCCTTAAGTTTTTTAAAATTTTGGACTTTTATTGAGTGAACTCAGGTTCCAGAAAGCATACGTAGGGAATCCTTAGTGAACTCTCGGTGCCTTCGGTATGGGTTAGAGCATTGAATTGGGTGGGTCTCCTCTTACCCTGTGAATCAGGATTTGATTGTCTCACTGGGCTTTGTTCCCCAACATTGGTGGATTCTGAGGAATGAAAACGCAACACTGGCTTGACAGCTTCAGCAAGTTTTAAAAAGCCCAGCCATGGTTAATACTTTTGTGTCCTGTTCAAAAAGCCCTTCCTTTACTCTGAGGTCATGTCTTGCCTTTCACATTAAGAACTACAATCCACCAGGAACTGATTTTTGTATATGGTCAGAGGAAAGGATCAAGCTTCAATTTTTCTGTATAGATAGCTAATGGGGTACTGTTTAGGTTTGTTAAACCTGCCAGAATGCAGCTTTTAAACCATACCAGAAATAGAATGGCTTTTACAAAGGGAATGTATTAAGTTGCAAATTTACTGTTCTAAGCCCATGAAAATGTCCAAACTAAGGCATCCAGAGAAAGATACCTTGACTCAAGAAAGGTCAGTGGGTCCAGAACATCTCTGTCAGCTGAGAAAACACGGGTCTGGCACCTTCTGGTCCTTTGGCTTCTGGTTTCAGCAGCTTCCCCGGGGGCATTTTCTTTCTGCATCTCCAAGGGTCTCTGAAGTCCCTCTAAAATGTTTCCCCTTTTAAAGGACTCCAGTAAACTAATCGAGTCATACCTTAAATGGGTGGAGTCACAGCTCCATCTAATCAAAACGTCACACCCACAATTAAGTGGACCGTAACTCCATGGAAACAATCTTATCAAAGGTTTCCACCCTAAACGGTAGGTCTAGCCCCACAAGATTGGATGAGGATTAAAACATGGCTTTTCTGGGGGGTAGAGGATAATAGTTTCAAACCAGCACAAGTACCATTCATTATTATTTTTCAAATGTTCTTTCCTCACTGCTTTTTTCGCAGTGACACTTTGGTCCTAAATCTAGCATCCATCCAAACATTGATCTCTTTCTGGCCTTATGCTGTTGTGTTGAGCAATTTATCTACCCTTGTGTCAACACCATAGTCTGTAGAGTGAGGCAAGAGTGTCTCGGTTATTCTTGTCTCTTTGCATTTCCATATAAATTTTAGAAGAATCTTGTCCATTTCTGTAAAAATCTGCTATGATTTCTGTTGGGTTTGCTTTATGTTATTTGGGGAAGAATTGACATTTTTATAGTATTATGTCTTCCAATCAATAACATGGCATATAAAGTCCCCTTGGGGGAATGGCGAGAAAGGGGGAAAATTCAACTTCCCCATGTGGAGAATTTCTGATAATCTCACAAGCAGTGGGGACAACCAAAGCAATAGCCGAGCCCTCAATCTTGGGATTTGTTCATAAGAAACTTATCCCCACAAAGGATAGGCTAAGCCTACTTAAAATTAGCCCTAAGAGTCACCCCCAGAGAACCTCTTTTGTTGCTCAGATGTGGCCTCTCTCTCTCTCAGCAAACACGACAAGCAGTCTCACTGCCCTCCCCCTGTCTACGTGGGACATGACTCCCTGGGGTGTAAATCTCCCTGGCAACGTGGCACAGAAATCCTAGAATGAGCTGGGACTCAGCATCAAGGGATTGAGAAAACCTTGTAGACCAAAAGGGGGAAGAGTGAAATGAGACAAAATAAAGTGTCAATGGCTGAGAGATTTCAAACAGCATGGAGAGGTTATCCTGGAAGTTATTTTTACGCATTATATAGATATCACCTTTTTAGTTAAGAGGTAATGGAGAGGCTAGAGGGAAGTGCCTGAAAATGTAGAGGTGTGTTCCAGTAGCCATATTTCTTGAAGATGATTGTATAATGATATAGCTTTCACAATGTGACTGTGTGATTGTGAAAACCTTGTGTCTGATGCTCCTTTTATCTACGGTATGCAGAGATGAGTAAAACATGTGGATTAAAAATAAATAAATAATAGGGGGAACAAATGTTAAAATAAAGTTAGTAGATTGAAATACTAATGCTCAATGAAAGGGAGGGATAAGGGGTATGGTATGTATGAATATTTTTCTTTTTATTTCTTTTTCTGAGTTGATGCAACTGTTCTAAGAAATGATCATGATGATGAATATACAACCTTGTGATGATATTGTGAGCTATTGATTATATACCAAGAATGGAATGATCATATGGTAAGAATGTTCGTGTTCATATGTGGTTATGTTTAAAAAATTTTTTAATTAAAAAAAAAAGAACATGGCATAGACTTTCCTTTATTTAGCTTTTTCTTTGCTTGCGTTCAGTAATGTTGCAGTTCTGGGTTGAGATATGGAACACCTTTTGTTAGATCAATTCCCAGGTAGTTGATATTTTTTGATGCTGTTCTAAATGGTATCTTTTGGAAATTGCTGTTTGAAATATTTGTTAAAGGCATTAAGAAATCCAATTACTTTTTTTGTTATTTAAAAATATTTAGCTGTTGAAAACACTTCAAAGGATAGGAATACAAGGGAACTTCCTTAAAATGATAAAGGGAATATATGAAAAACCCACAGCTAATATCATCCTCAATGGGGAAAAACTGAAAACTTTCCCCCTAAGATCAGGAACAAGATAAGGATGTCCACTATCACCGCTGTTATTCAACATCGTGTTGGAAGTTCTAGCCAGAGCAATTAGACAAGAAAAAAAAAATACAAGGCACCAAAAT
>PVIY010061111.1:0-11360 GCA_004026745.1 Myrmecophaga tridactyla | reverse complement strand
CCCTCCCAGGCATGTTGTTTCACTTGCTCTCTGCTGGCAAGGGACGAGGTGGAAGGACATTCTGAAGTTCACACAGCTGGGCCAGGCATAGAAATGAATTTGCAACTTGCAGAAAAAGAGTTAATTCCTGTGTGGAGCGCCTGGGGAGGCTTGACTGGCTTAAGCCTATAGAAGTTCTTCTCAGTCCTCTGCAGACAAGAAGAGTTGGTGATTAAAGACCTAAGGAAGCCGGGAAAAACGACCCCTTTCCCGGAACACTCTCTGTAACCTGCTACATCTCCCAACACGCCTGGAAGGGGAAGTGGCTGATGTTTGTGATGATCACAGAAGTCACCCTTCCCTTTCTTCAAACAAACTCCCCTCTCCTCTCCTGTGGGATTAGCAGTGAGTAAGGGCTGAGATCAAAAAGGATGTCATGGGGCTTTTGTTAAGATTTCCTAAACAGGCAGCTGTGGGCCGAAATTGAGACAAACAACAGGTCTTTTAAGGGGGTCGTAAATGATCTTGTGCTATCAGTGTTGACTGAGTTGCCCCTGGTTTCTGCAGCCAGAACTCGGTATGATAAGAGGTTATGCTCTGAGGAATTGAGGAGAACCTTTTCAAGGCCCTTTGTTCTCTTCTTCCTCCCAAGAAGGATTAGTGGGTGGGAGAGGAGAGACTGCTGTGCGGGGAGGTGAGGAAGGGAGGCACCATCCTTTTGTTGGGAGGAGACCCTTTGAGGAAATGAACGACTTCCACCCTGAAGTCCTTTCCCAGCAAAGCAGCCCTGACCGAACCTCCTCCCGCCAGGCCTAGGTCTGTGAAGGAAGCTCTCACTCACCCTCCACAGAGGCCAAAGCCAAATCTTGATGATTTCAAAGCCTCATTTCCCCACATCTTAGGCAGTCCTAAAGGCTTGTAGCCTCTCATTTAGGAGAAGGAAGAGAAATCCCCTTGGGAAAATCCTTTTTGAAGGCATAAGCTCTAATGCTTAAAATCTGTTAGCAGACTACACATTTCTCTGCTCTCACTGAAGCAGCTGGATTCTTTCTAAATAAGCCACAGGGCTGCCAAGCATTTCAATGAGATCCTCGGGGTCTCTTTAAACATTACTCAAAAAGCCCAGGCTCAGAGGCACGCCTTCTGCAGACTGTGACCGTGGTTACAAAATCCTCTGGGGCTGGTTGTGTCTGGAAGGTAGTTTTAGGAATCTGGTACAACGCTGGTCTTGCAAAAGGGTGTCCAGTGGTGGCCAGAGGCCTCTGACATCAGAAGCCAAGCCTGGCAGACAGGCAGAAAGAGAGAAGTGGAGCCTCCATGAGGGCATCTAGATAACTCCTACTTCCACAGGTGGTACCTTTGCATCCAGTGGCTACCAGAGCATTCACGGGGAGGAAGGGGAGCGGGAGGAAGGGGAGCAGTGTAGCACATGGCCTCTGCAGAGTGCTTGGATGTAGGGGCCCTGTTGTTTTATATCTGAAAGATAATGATTCAGTGAGAAAGGCAAGACGGGGGATAACAAGTATCATTCAAGGTGTCATAATATCCTTGCTTAGTAGAACCTACAGAGTGGCCAAAGTCATAAGCCTGCGGACACAGGAGCTTACAATTCAATTGGAGAGATAAGATGAAGACACTTGAAACCAGAAGGGGCAATTCTCTTGGGGGCAGTGTGCCATTTTATCTGAAAGGTAGCCTCTGGGGTCCAGTTTCTTGGTGTGAATCCTTTCTCCCTCACCTTCCCATCTGTGTAACCTCAGGAAAATGACTCAACCCCCAGGAGACTTAACTTCCCTATCTTCAAAATGTGTATATCAGAGCATGCTACTCACAGGGATGAGTGAAGCTTCACAGATGACGCTCTGTGAAGCCCTGAGCAGTGAAAGGTGCTTAGTGCACATTAGCTACTGATATTACCTGTTATTCAAAGATGGAATGAAGTGCTTTAGAATGTGGTGAGGCCTAGAGTATAGCTAACAGTTTGGAGAAACAAGAACTAAGTTGGATTTGAGATGGGCTTGGAAAAATGGGTTGGATTGAGACTGGTAGTGGAGAAGGGCAAAAACCATTTTAGGACGTGGAGGAAAATATGAGCCAGTATTCCTAAATGTTGGCTGACATGCATAGCAGACTGCCTACAGCAGAGGCGTGGTGAGCATAGCAGGCAATAGAATTAGCTTAAATGGGCAGAGTCTGGACACTGGACCAAGACCAATTCAACTAGATGTAATAAGGAAGAGAGAGAAGTCCAACATAAATCTCTGCACTGGCGAGGATGTGGTGAAGGTGGCATGTAAGGAAGACTAAAGGCAATGATTGTAGGATAACAGGGATTGGCAAAATCCTGGAGCTGGTCAGCAAGGGCGACATGGTGATGATCTGGGTGTGTGGTCCTGGCATCTGGGATCGGGTTAAAGGGGTGGATTAGAAAGACATTTACAGGATATATGAAATAAGACTTGGCGACTCTCCTGTGCATAACGTGCACTTTATGGAATTTGAAAGTCTTAGCTGAATGCTTGTGCGAGTCCTGAGATTTTGGCTTTAGGGAAGAGAAATGCATTCAAATTAAATCAAGTAATTTCAGATTTGTACACAAGCAGGGGAACTCGGGAAAAGCTAAACAAACTAACAAAGGGTTGCCTTGGGGACTCAGTCACTAGAGAGTCTTCTCCAGAGAGACTGGAGTCAAATGGCTCCAGTCAGATGCTTATGGATTTTCCGTTTAGTGCCCCACCATTGACAGACACATGGATAACCATGTGCCGCCTGTCTGCATCTCAGTTCTCACCCTTTATAGGTAGCTTTTCTATTCTTTTTTATATTTCCATCATGGAATGGGATACTATTCTGCTGATTTTGAATCAATATGGTTTAATTTCCCTCTTAAATCATATTCTTTGTAGCTTTCCACCCCAGAGGATAATAATGGTACCCCCTGTCTCATGAAAAAATAATAGTTTTGAAAACCAGGGAGAATATTCTCTAAATCCCTTTAGAATTTCAAGAAGTAACTTGAATGAGTCAGATCATAGGATTCCTCCCAGATTAAGTGAGGAAAAAAAAAATCCCACCATTTCTAGCCTAAAGGATGTGGAAGAGAGGCTGAGGCAGAGGGAAATAGATACCAAATATCTATTTTTCTCTTTTGCTCACCTCCTGTCACCCTCCAGACCAAACTTCAAGGACAGTGGGGTAGCTTTAGAAACATCCAGGAAATTTGGGGTACTTAAATGGCATGAGGATTTTTCTCCATTCATACCTGGGAAACTAGAAGGCAATCATTTCCTGTGTTAGCTTCTGCACCTATCTGGGACAGCCTTGTCACAGTAAACCTGGTACCAGTGTGGTAGAAGAGAAGAATTGCCTGCTGTTTTCATTTCCCTGGGCTGCCTTTGATACCCCCCAGATCTGGAAGCTGAGAGTCTCCAGATCTTTCTAGTGCTTAGCAAGTGTGATTCGCTGCTAAGGCAGATGAATGAGAGTCACAGTCCTTTAAGAAGGGTCATTAATATCGGTGAGAGCAGAGGTGGGTCCACATGAGCCTGGCAGGGTCACCACCAGCTGCTGACCAAGCTGCAAGAAACCTGGTCACAAGGGACCAGCTGTCAGTTACAGCTGTTAGTGCCAGCAAGGTCAGCAGTAATCAGAGTTCAAGTGTCATGGCTGTGGAGAGTAGAGGGGACAAAAGATATTGTGTGGCTTTTAGACCTTTGTTCCTTCAAAGCCACAAGTTCCCCTAAGCCCCACTTGTCCCATAGGTCCAGACACCATAGTGAAATAGAGAAGGGAAAGAAACATCTAAGAGACAGAAATGCTTAAAATTATTGCTTCAAACTAAGAATTGGACTGAGGTGTTTTGTTTTGTTTTGTTTGAGTCTTTTTGTTATCCAGTGGGTGGAGACTCATGAAGAAGAGAAAGCAGTTATAAATAAAATAATAAAAGACACTGTATTTTCTCTTCACAGTGGAGTTGTAGTTTAAATAAATGTATAATGCCACCACGAGGGTGTCTGCTTGCTCATCACTTCCACTCCCGCATCACTTCACGTGAATATGGTCTCTCATGACTCGCCAGTTGCCTTTTCAGTTGCTCTCTAAATCATCACTTGTACTTTTGTTTTACGCAGCTGTGTGTCTGATTCGCTCATTATCTGTTTGTTCAAGAACTCCCCAGTTAGAAAATCTGCCTGACTCATCTCATCTTTTTAAAAAAAATTTTTAATTAATTTTTAAATAAAAAAAAGACAAGAAAGAAACACAAACATTCTTAACATATGATCATTCTGTTCTACATATATAAACAGTAATTCACAATATCATCACATAGTTGCATATTCATCATCATGAGCATTTCTTAGAACATTTGCATCAAATCAGAAAAAGAAATAAACACAACAGAAAAAAATTCATACATTCCATACCCCTTACCCCTCCCTTTCATTGATCACTAGCATTTCAATCTAAATTTATTTTAACATTTGTTCCCCCTATTATTTATTTTTATTCCATATGTTTTACTCATCTGTTGAGAAGGTAGATAAAAGGAGCATCAGACACAAGGTTTTCACAATCACACAGTCACACTGTGAAAGCTATATCATTATACAATCATCTACAAGAAACATGGCTCCTGGAACACAAGCTCTACATTTTCAGGCAGTTCCCTCCAGCCTCTCCATTACATCTTGACTAACAAGGTGATGTCTATTTAATGTGTAAGAATAACCTCCAGGATAACCTCTCGACTCTGTTTGGAATCCCTCAGCCATTGACACTTTATTTTGTCTCATTTCACTCTTCCCCCTTTTGGTCAAGAAGGTTTGCTCAATCCCTTGATGCTGAGTCTCAGCTCATTCTAGAATTTCTGTTTCACATTGCCAGGAAGGTCCACACCCCTGGGAGTCATGTCCCATGTAGACAGGGGGAGGGCAGTGATCAACTCATCTTTTTGAGACAGGTTGTATGGATTGGGACCTAAGCTTTAGGTTATGAAATGGGGAGACAGAGCCCTGCATGAGGAAAGTACCAGGAAAGCCTCTGAAGTAGATAAACTAATAGGCAATTCGCTATGATTTCGCCTATGCGTAAATTCATGACTCAAGAACCTGAAATAGTACCTTGCAAAGGTTTAAGAATGCTTCATCTAGATCACTGTGTTCTTCCCCTATGAACCATTCCAACAGACTTATGTGATTGTGATTGAATTTCTCTACCACTGGAAATGAACTCGGAGAGTTCTGTAACTTTCATCTCCTTTTGCCATATGGGGAATCAGGGATCAGTCAATTCTTTCTTATGCAGAATTTTAATTGTGTATTCTAGTTATATGGCTATTGCATGTGATAAAATTTTGCCTCTGTATACTGTAAGTGATTTTTCAAAGAATTCAAATCTATGAACACAGAAACTAAATCCATGCTACACATAATTCTTGTTTGAAGATTCAGAAGACAGTTGAGGACATTGCGGTCTCTCTGGGCTATAATCATGAACATCAGTTATCATTGTTCCTCACGTGGGCAGCTGATAGTTTCGGTTAGTAGTCTGTCAGCTTATAATGTCTATCTCATGTTGCATTTAGCCCAAATTTCACTCCATCCAAAAGCAATTTTGGGGTATCCTACAGTGTATTTCCCACTTCATCAACCTCCTTGTCAGGAATTCCACATGGCCATGCAGCAGGAGTGCTGAGGTTCATTTAAGGAGAACTGAGCATCAGGTTCATTCCAGGTGATCTTCACCTTGTGAAACAAGAGGAAAGCTGCAGGATGACCCAAGGGGTTTTGAGAACTAGAGGTGGCTGCTGGTTTATCCAAAATCTGCATGACTTTTAAGCGTCCTTTCCCCACGTGTATTATGTCAGTGGCAAGAGGGGGATGCTGTAATGAGGATTTTGTAACTGGCTTCAGTTTTAAACCTTGGCATTGTTTTCTACTCAGAGGCATCACCAAGATTTCAATGGAAATGGGAGGGTAAATAAAGTTCCCTTTTTTTCTAATTCAGTGCCACTTCTTAGTGTCACATGTGAAAATAGCATGCACTTCAATGTCAGCTGTAATCGTTGAAAAACAGATCAAGATAGAGCCATATATAAATGAATGCAATTTCAATTATACTTGCTGATAAGGAACAGTTCATTAGCCTTAACCTGTGCATAGCTCAATCATCAATTTATTTTCACTCAACTAGTCTTTAGTATACATTTTCCTTGGTGGACTCTGGGACAAATGGAGAGCCGTTTGTGCATTTGTGAGTGGCATTTGGGCAGGAAAAAAGCTTTCCCATTATACCATAATCCTTCTGCCTTCTTTTTAACACCATCAGTTAAATTTCAAGTTATTTTCAGGTGAAATATACATCAGGGGGTCAGGTCTTGACATGTTCTTTTTACCATTTTTCTTTTTAAATTTTTGCATCTGGTTGTGGCCCAGCATTTCATAGCAGCAGAGAATATTTTTTCATTTGTTTGTTGTTTTTTTTCTTTTGGCCTCTTTCTTTTTTCTCTGCTGTGAACAACAGGTACTTGGAAATCATTCTCTGGGAAAATATGCTGTAGCGGTGAGTCTTTAATATACTCTGTGGAACACAGCTCTACATTTTTAGGCACTTCTCTCCAACCTCTCCGTTACACCTTAACTAAAAAGGTGATGTCTATACAATGCATATAATGTGTAAGAATAACTTCCAGGACAACCTCTCAACTCTGTTTGAAAGAGTGCTCCGGTAGCCATGTTTCTTGAAGGTGATTGTACAATGATATAGCTTTTGTAATGTGACTGTGTGATAGTGAAAACTTTATGTCTGATGTTCCTTTTATCTACCTTATGGACAGATGAGTAAAACATGTGGATTAAAAATAAATAAATAATGGGGGGAAATATATATATATCTCAAGTGCCTAGTGCTTCCATGTTCAGGCACCAGGCACTTGAACTGTCTCATGTATTTGAGATCTGAGACCATTTCAAAGGTCTTAGTCTGTAGTATAACAGTTGGGCAGCTTTCATTTGGGATTCCAAAGTGAACTGGGTAATATTACTTGGGGACAAAATGTTCTAAATGTTTTAGATTAGTTTCCTATGATCATACATTAGAATTCAAACATATTTGTTTAAGGCCTAAATCCTGTTGACAGTTTTCATTTGGAACAGACTTGAGCAAACTGGCATTTGTGTGTGTGTAATTTTATTTATTTGGACCAACAGGCCTCATTGCATTTGAAATAAAGCCCTAGGCTTCCTTCACTGTGATGATTCATTTTTTTCTAACAGTCAGTCTCTTTGATTTCCTCAATTTTATTTTTCCTTTTGTTTTTTTCTGAGTAGAGAAGTGGAAATAGTAAGAATAATAGACAGCAACACAGAGTGGGTTTTTTATGCTTATTTCCCAACTAGCAGAGACTGTTTGGCTAAAGAGATTCGTGAGAAACAAATAAATACCTTTATGGACTGAGATTTTCCACGTGCATATCCAACTGTAGAGCACACCATCTCCTGGAGACGGGTAAGGTCATTCTCACCACTCCCTGTTTTTGAAACAGTGAGAAGCGTTAGCAACTATTTGCTCAAAGTGGAGAAGCCAAAATTCTAAGTGAAGACAGAAGAAAACAGTTTGGCTCCAATTTGTTTGCATGGATTACTTGGCTTAGGTTTTTTTTTTTTTTTTTTTTTTTTCCCTGCATGTGCTTCTCTACCCTGTCCTTGTTCTCTATCAAGGTAAGAGAAGAAAAACTTAATTCCAACCGTAAAATTCCAGTTTTTAGAAGAGACCTTAGAAGAAGCAGGACTTGGCATTTACTGAATGGACAAAGTGGAAAAAAGTTTCTATGATTCAAGAAATTTTTAAAAATGAGTTTTTATTTGCTGCTATCAAATATAAATACTGCTTTGAAATAGGATATCTCTTGGAAGCAGATAGTATAACTGGTTGCGAACTATCAAAAATCACTGAGGGACACTCTAAAGAATATCTGTATATAATATCCTTTATTTTATAATAACCCAAACTGGTGAAATTGATTTTTTTTCCTATGGAATTTATAAACCAGAGGAGGAGTTTGTACACTTCGTGATTAAATTAATTTTAGGGCAGGCCACGGTGGCTCAGCAGGTAAGAACGCTTGCCTGCTGTGCCCAAGGACCCGGGTTCGATTCCTGGTGCCTGCCCATGTAAAAAAAAAAAAAATTAATTTTAATGGCTGTTTAAATTCACAGTCAGATCCTTGAAAAGAAAGAGTTTAGGGGGATAAAATCCAACAGTGCTGTTCCAAGGATATAGAGGAATACATCTAGTTTTCAGAATCTGAACAACAGGAGGGAAAAACTAAAATGGATTAAACATTTTTACATGGTGAGAAGACAGTAACTATTACACTTTACTGAGCACAGTGCTATTCATATATGACATCTCATTGTATCTTCATTAAATCCTGTAAGTAGGGGACCATCCCTTCCATTTTGTGGAGGTAAAACGTAGCAGGTACTTCCCCAGTTGGTCTGGCACACATCCTTCAATGACTAATCTTTTCCTCTTTGTCCTAACCAACAATGCCTTCCAAGTGAGTGTCCCTGCTTCTCTGCTTCTCCTTGGGGGATAATGCATCTTATAGCAACAAAAATTGTAGGGTGGGGGAAGGTTGCCAGATTTAGCAAACAAAAATCCAGGATGCTTTGTATTTATCTGACAACTCTAGATGAGGGATTATGGGCACTTGCTGAAAGGGAGAAGCCTGAAGGAAAAAGCAGGAAAGAAATTGGAACCCAACAATGTGAGTTCCAAGGACTAACTTTAATTATTCTGTTATAACATGGAAGAAGTATAATTGTGGTTAGCATTCAATAAGTAGTGACACCACTACATTTTACTATCATCTAGAATGGACTCAGTTATTATTACCTGGAGTAGCCCCTCATTATATAGATACCAAGAATTGGAATTAAAAGCACAAAATTTGGAGTGCTATTAGCTGCTATGTATTAGCTATGTCACCTTGATCAAGCTACTTAATTAATGTCTTTGGGCTTCAATGCCTGTATCTGTAAAATACTATTCTTTTTCTTAAATGATTTTTTTAATTGTGAAATATATATACAAAAAAGCAATAATTTTCAAAGTACATTTTAAGGAGTAGTTAAAGAACAGATTTCAGAGTTTGGTATAGGTTTCAGATTTTTCCTTCTATCTGTTCCAAAACACTGGAAGCTAAAAGAAATATCATTATAGTGATTTAGCAGTTATGCTTGTTTGTTAAATCCTATCTTCTCTGTTATAAGTCCTCTTTCTCCTTTGACCCTACTCCCAATTTATAGGGGTCTTTGGGCTATACCCATCCTAACTTTTTCATGTTGAAAAGGGGTGTCAACAATACATTGATATTCTTGGAGAGGCTGGCTACTCCAGGTTTCAGGATGTACCTGGCCTAAGAAACTTCTGGAGGTTAAAAGTTTCAGTAAAGTAAACAGTACATGAAATTTTTGTAGAGTCTCAGTTAGAACCCTAGGTGTTCTTTAGGGGATAATATGAATGATGTTAGTTGGTGTATGGCAAACCATGGCAATTAGCAATGTCTAGCTGAAGCTTGCATAAGAGTAGCCTCTCAACTCCATTTGAACTCTCTTAGCCACTGATACCTTAGTTACATTTCTTTTCCCCCTTTCAGTCCAGAAGGCATTGTTATCCCACTTAGAGATAAAAATGAAGCCGATCTGGTTGGAACTAAGGTAAATTAGAATACAGGGTAAAAGATGATAGTGTATATACTCTAGAGCTTCACCTACTGTATGAGACCAAATGGAGAGAGGTTTATTGTGTCTAGAACCTAAATTTTCTTTAACACACAATATAAATCAACCTGTCTGGATAGCTCATTTAAACAACCCAAACTCCTGAAGCCCAGGACTGGAATGAGACCTTGTAATTTTGTATAATTTAATGTAATACCTGGAGACATCCCAGACTATGGTGGGTTGATAAGTAAAAAATATTTGTAGAGTCCCTTGAGGGACTGGAGAAAAAATATGAAAATATTAAACTTTCCCATCTGGTAACCTCGATACTCTCTCAAACTTTAGGGACTCCCAAGAAAGTAGGCCAAGCCCTTGATTTTGAGGCTTGCCCTTATGAAACTTATTTCTGTAGTGTAGAAGCTAAGACTACCTATAATTCTGCCTAAGAGTTGCTTCAGGTAACCTCTTGGTTGCTCAGATGTGGCCTCTCTCTTTCTATCTCAGTCTCTCTCTCTAAGCCCAACTCTGCAAGGAAAATCATTACCCGCCCCCCTTTGTGGGACATATGATTCAGGGGTGAAAGTCTCCCTGACAATGGGGGACATGACTCCAAGGGCTGAGCCTGGCCCAACACTACTCTTTTTAAGAGTTATTGTGCTCAATAGCTGTGTCTCTGTGGTACAGTGGGTTAGAGCATTTGGCTGTTAACTGAAAGAGTTATTGTGCTCAATAAATGGCAGTAGTGGCTTATCTTTCTCATCATCATCATCTAGAAAAGGAATCAGTAAGCATTTTCTATATAGTGCCAAGATAGTAAATATTTTAGGGTTTGTGGGCCGTAGTACTCACAACTGCTCAACTCTGGTATAGCAATATAGTCATCATCAGCAGTATGTACATGAATGAATATGGCTGCGTTCCAATAAAATTTTATTTACAAAAACAGACTTTGGGTCAGATTTGGCCTGAGCTGTAATATGTCAACCTCTGCTTCAGAGCCTGATTCTGCAATCTCATTCCCTATTGCATCACTTGAGGAAAGAAGGAAAGAGGTGCCACTTGAACTGGTGGATAAGTGGGGGCATATCTCTGGCAGAGATGGCCAGAAGTCATTTATAAAAGGCCAGAGAGGAGAAAGTGGTGGAAGACATGGGCATAAACTGCAGTTGGTCATTTGACAACTGCCTTTTGGGAAGCCCTGACCTACAGAAAGAATCATGAGGGCAGGGTGGGGTTTATGTACTTTTCTAATAATATTTAACATATACTAGGTGCTTATTATGTGCTGATCACTGGGCAAGGTACTTTATATGTTATCTCCTTCAGGCCACCTCAAATTCTCTGAGAACAGGTATAAACTATGTGCTGGTTTGAACGGAAGTGTGCCCCCTAAGAAAAGCCATGTTTTAATATAAGTCCCATTTCATAAAGGTAGAATAATCTTTACTCAATGTTGTATGTTTGAGACTGATGAGATCGTCTCCCTGGTTGATGTGATTTAGTTAAGAATGGTTGTTGAATTGGATTGAGGGATGACATGTCTCCACCCATTTGAGTGGGTCTTGATTGGTTTGCTGGAGTCCTGTGGGAGAGGAGACATTTTGGAGAAAGAGATTCAGAGAGAGCAGAGAATGCTGCAGCACCACGAAGCAG
>PVIY010061110.1:0-11362 GCA_004026745.1 Myrmecophaga tridactyla | reverse complement strand
GAATATGCAACTATATGATAATATTAAGAATTACTGATTGTATATGTAGAATGGAATGATATATTAATGTTCTTTTGTTAAGTTTTTTAATTAATAAAAAAAAAACTTCCCTCCTTTTTTCTTCCCATTCCAGATCCCAAGGCCTTAAACTCTACTTCTATGACATAGATTAACTACAAGGCAAGGAACAACCAGCTTCCAGGACACAGTGAAGCAGATTTAGTTGTCCCTTATGACACTAGTCAACTGGGTTCAGAGATTTTTCAGAGCCTTGGAGATCTGTTGTGTTGACCCACTCCAGGGCCCATGAAGTTGCTTCTTCCTCAAGCTCTAAGGAAACAAGGAGGGCTGCTTCTACCTCCAGCAGCAGATATGGGACCTTATAACCAATTCCTTCAACTTAAGATCCCTTCAGCTCCTCCTCCCATTCTCAGAATAAGATCCTTCATTTCTTGAAGCTTTCAGAACAAACTGGACTTTCCTGAGACCCCAAACCAAACTTTAGTCTCTTCCTACAGCCTTACCAAGCTTCCTGTAGCTCAGCTGGGCAGATGAGAAGCCGTCTTAGCTGACCTACTACTGGCATGTCCCAGGCCACAACAAAAGCAACCAAGGAGACCCCAAGCTCCAGGTGAGCAAGCCAGACCACAGCCTCTAAGGCTCTAAGGCTGTCAATTCCTGGGGAGTTTTTAAAGCACACCAATTCCTGGGCCCTATTCTCAGAAATTCTGATTTAATTTCTCTGCCATGAGGCCTGTGCAGTACATTGGCATTTTTTTATAAACCTCCCCAGCTGATTCTAATGTGCAATCAGGGTTAAGAACAGCCAATTACAAGTGCCAATGGGTAAGACCTGTAGGAGTGTCTGGGATAACAGCCCCAGTGTTCCCTCTAGCCAAAATAGCATGGAAAAGATCAAGATGCTGAAACAACTCAGGAGGAATTAGAGGTCACCCAAAGGACCTGGGCAGTGCTACTCCACCCACTGGGGAACCTAAACCAGAAATGCTGTCTAAGCCTGAATTCACCCATTCATTCATTCAGAAATATTTGGTAATTTTTTATTATGTTCCAAGCATGGTGAAGGTGATGACTCTGGCTGAAAGAACCGTGATCTTCTGAACCGTGATCTCAAACCAGGAGTTACTGAAGTTAGTTTCTGAACCTGAGCTGAGAATCCCAGCAACTTCATCTGAGACTCTAGTGCCTCAAAGGCAACAATTGACCAGTATTAGTGATTTTTACTTGTTTGAAGATTTAATTGAATGAGGATCTATTGAACATTCATAGATTCAAGTAATCATACTATATTTCATTTAGCAGGTACCGTTTTTTTTTGCTTTGTTTCCATATACCTCCAATTTATAGGTGAGGTCAATGGAGAGGTTGGAAGAGGGAAAGTTATTCGCTCAAGCTTGTACAGCTATTAGGGAATTGAGCTGAGATCTGAACCAACATCTGTCTTACTCTTTCAGTGTTTCATGTCACTCACACCTTTATTCATTGATTCATTTTTCCAACAACCCAACCAACATTTGCTGAGCACCTCCTCATGCCGGACATCAAATGAACAAACACCAGAACAAGCCTGTGGCATGGTCATCACTTTCATCATTCCAAAGCAGGGGTTGACAAACATTCTTCCAAGAGTCATACTGTAAATATTTTGAGCTTTGGTCCATAACGTCTCTGCTTCAATTACTCAATTCTGTGTTGTAGTTCAAAAACAGCCATTGTCAATGGCAAATGAACATGCTCATTTTTGTGTCCAACAAAACACTATTATTAAAATATCTATAACAGGTGATGGACTGAATTTGGCCCTTAGGCCATAGTTTGCCAATCTCTTTTCCAAAGAAGAGGAAACTGGGGCTCAGAGAAGTTAGAAGACCTGTCCAAGGTCACCCAGCTGCTGAGCAATGGAGACAGGCTTCAATCTACATCTGTAGAACTCCCCCCATTCATTGTCTCCTCTTCACCATACCGCCTCCCCCAAGAATCCCAAGGGACTCATTCTTTCATCATTTACTCTCCCTCAATCCTCTAAGCCTTATCTGTTCTGATTAAGACGAGCTTATTGTGCTTATTATTGCTTTTCACAATTCTCCTTCAAGAACACAAGAATGAATCAATCTTCCTGTCTTAATAAGTTGATAATCATTGCGAAATATTTAATGTACTCAGTGCTAACCTTGATCTTCAGACTTCAGTCAGGAAATCATTCCTCGTTCTTCCCTAGTTCAGATTTTATGCCTGTTCTTTGTTTTTCTTTACTTGTTTCTTTTTTTTGGGGGGGGGAGCAGGGGTAGGAGAGGTACATGGTCCAGAAAGTTTGTTTCTTTTTCTTTCTACTTAATAGCACATTAATTCCTCTTCTTTTGCAGCTATATTCTCTCTGAAGGTGATTTTTTTGTCCCAGATAATAGATGGTCACTTTTCTGCTTATCTGAAAAAAATTTTTTTTGGCAGTGTGCTGGTTTGAAGGTGTTGCATGTCCCAGAAAAGCTATGCTCTTGTAATCCAATCTTGTGAGTGCAGACTTATAATAAGTGGGATCTTCTGATTAGGTTGTTCCCGTGGAGATGCGACACTACCTATTCAAGGTGAGCCTTAGTCCTTTTACTGAAGTCCTCTATGACAGAATAAAAGGCAGAAGAGAGCTCAGAGCTAACACAGAGGGCAGAGAGATGAAACCAGACACAGATATTTGGAAATGCTAAGCTAAGAGATGAAACCCAGAGTCTGCCCTGGAGAAGCTAAGTGAAGCCCCACAGAAGCTTAGAGAGAAAGCCATGGGAAACAGGAGCTGAGAGAGTGGTCTGAAACCAGAAACTGGGAAAGAAGGGCAGCACAGTTGCCCTGTGCCTTCCCAATTGACATAGAAACTCGTCGCAATTGCCCTTTTTTCAGAGTCAAAGTATATTTCTCTGGATGCCTTAATTTGGGCATTTTCATGGCTTTAGGATTGTAAATTTGTAATTTAGTAAGTCCCCTTTGAAAAAAACCAATCCATTTCTTGTCTATTACATTCTCGCAGCTTCAGCAAACTAAAACAGTATTTTCTCTTTTGCATTTACTCATCACTTTGCATGCTCAAATTTACTTTGTAATAGTTTTCAGGTCTCTCAGATCTCAGAAGGCAGATGTCTAATCCATTCCCTTTCCCCCAGGCAAGTCTTCATTCACTTTTTTTTTATTCACTCATTCAATAATAATTACTTCTTGAGACTAGCCAAGCACTTGTGACACCATGTTGAAACAGACATGGTCCCAGTTCTCATGGACCCTACAGTGAAGCAGAGGACATTAATGTTAATCAAATAAATACAAAACAGATAGTGCCAATCTTATGCTTTGCAACATAATAATAGCAGGGGCCTAATTTACCTTTCCAAAGTGATCAAGCTGGGGTCAGAGAAGGGCCTCATTAAGGTCTAGAAGATGAGCAGGCATGGGAGGTTGGAAAGGAACTCCCTGCACAAGGAGCAGAGAGATTTCTCTTGTGGGTGAGTTCTTGACCCCAAACCATTTTACCTACTATTTAAAGCTTTATAGAGGAGAAGCACCCACACTCTCCATTTTAAGTAATCAGTTAGTAACCTTTAGAGTTAGAGATTTTTTGCTTTTCCTTTGCTTTGTAACCACCAGGAGGATAACAGAATCAGGTGTTAGATCTGGGAGAACCATTGGGATTATCTGGGGAAATTTCTTCCTTTTATAAATGGACACCCTGGTGCCTAAAGAAGGTGGGGGGAGACTTGCTTAAGGCCATATAGGAATTTTGTGACAGAATTGGCCTCGGGCCTGAGTTAATGGACTCCCATTTCAGTGGTCTTTCTCCAGTTTCTCAGTTAGATTTCATTACCGTGGAGCTTCTTAAAGACAGGTGTATGTGCCTTTTATCAAATGGTTATAATAGTGATAATGTTAATAGCTATCTTTTGTTATGGTTCACATATTCCAAGTTCAGTTAAACACTTACATTCATTAGCATTTTTAGTGGTTGCCACAGTAACCCAATGGTACATGGCTTCATAATGACCCCTGTGTCATCTCAGCTGCTCGAGGCCTGTATTCAGCTGGGAACCTCAGGCCAGGAAACAGAAGTAATCTGCATTCCTGGCCTAAATCCCCTCCCCATACCAAAGAAGGCAGACGGGGATTGGACATTTAGACTGCATCAGCCTGTGGGCTGTTCTGCATACTAATTAGTCACTAGAAATAGATGCATTAGGGGCAAAAACATTTACTGGCAACAATATCTGGCTTCAATCTTTCACCTTCACTGGGTAATGAGATGAGCTAGAACATTAAAACCAACAAAGAGCCTTTGGTGTTTACAGCAAATGTTTGTAAGAACACAGGAGCCAGAGGTGCTCTGGGGAACATCTGGATTTCGGGAAACTGTGTGATTACACAGATGTGTTAGATTCATCAAGCTATAAAAATATCCTGTGATATATGTCAGAAAAGACAAACAACTTCCCAAAATGGATTTGGTACAAATTATCAATCATAGCAAAGACACCAAAAGAAGGCTGATATGATTCCAGGCTCTGGGGAGACCCCCAAAGCCAGGAAGAAGTGGATGCTTTAGAGAGTGGGTTGACAAGGGAAGAGTAGAGGTGGTGTATGAAGATGCCAGGGATGTTAGTTATCTCTGGCTTCACCTTTCATGATCCTCTCTGACTATGTGCATCCCATTGCACTGCTCTGACTTTTGCACACCCTGGTATCTCTACATTGTTCACACATATCTAACCCTGGATTATAAAATTCTACATAATATGCCCCCAAAGAACTTTTCTTGGGTAGCAAACACCCATGCTACCAAAATGATAGTCACCCAATTTCCCCAACATGCCATTTCTCTTCACAAAAACCCACAGCACTGAACCTAATCTAGTTAGTCCCCTTAAATGCTTCTTTTTTGTTGTTGCTGTTGAATACATTGTAACTTGCTTCTGGGTCTCAGCACATGCTCATGTCCATGCCTAGATGCACCCTGAGCCCTGGAGCTCACGCAGGAGCTCTTCCTCTCCACCCGGAGTTCAGGCAGCATCCTCCCTATATGCCAGGGACATTTTCACAGCCTTAGAATTGTAACTTGCAACTTATTAAATTTCCTTTTTAAAAGCCATTCCATTTCTGGTCTATTGCACAAATCTTTATTTTAGCCTATATAACTTATTTTAGATGCATCTTTTTTCACTTAGATGTGGTTGTCTCTCTTACTGTTGCAGAATCTTCCTAAAGTCAGAAAGACTGTCTTGTTTATTTTTGAAGCCTGAATGCCCAGCACAGTATTTGACACAGCACAGTGTGGTGGTCGCTGAGTGCTGCTACGGGGAACCCCTCCAAGAAAGAACACGTAACGTGAAGTTCCAAGGGTTTCTCACACTAAAATGAAGTTTGGAAGAACCCTGAATACACTTTGCAGAATTTCATTCTGAAATAAAGGCCGGGGGTGGGGAAACATGACTTTTCTCTATGCAGGAGCCAGGACTGAATGAAGTGGTCATTGTAAGAGTTAAAGGTTAGGTTAGTGCTTGAGACATAACATTTAAACCCAGTTCTAATTATTTCTTTCTATATTTTTGCAACACTGAATAACAGTATTAATTATTACCTTAAAACATAGAGTTGTATGTTACTGTACTAGTTTGAAAATGTTGTGTACCCCAGAAAAGCTGTAATGTTTAATCCAGATTCAGTATCATAGGGTAGAAACCTTTTGATTAGATTATCTCCATGGAGATGTGGCACTCCCAATTATGGGCATGGCCTTTGGTTAGATGGTGATGTGACTTTGCCCATTCAAGATGGGTTTTAACTGGTTTACCAGAATCCTTTAAACGGGGAAACATTTTGAAGAAACCTCAGATAAAGAGGTTGGAAAACAGTTGCTTCAGAGCTGACAGAGACATAGACATTTGGAGATTCTTGGAGTGCTAACAGAGAGAACAGATACCTATACAGGGGCAGAGCCCAGTTGATGTCACCATATGCCTTCCCATGAGATGCTAAGCAAGATAGAGTTAAGTCCTGGAGGAGCTAAATAAAGGCCCACAGATGCTCAGAGAGGAAAGCACTGGCATGCTGGAAGCAACGAACCAGGAACAAAAACCAACAGGCACCAACTACATGCCTTCCCAGCTGACAGAAGTATCCCAGGCAGCATCAGCCTTTCTTGAGTGAAGGTAATCTCTTAGTGCCTTAAATTTGGACATTTTTACAACTTCAGAATTGTAACTTGCAACTTTTTAAATTCCCTTTTTAAAAGCCATTCCATTTCTGGTATTTTGCATTCTGACAGCTTTAGCAAACAAATACAGTTACCCATGTCTGCGTGCAGATAAAGCCATTGCAATATCGGTTGTACTGTCCAGGCAGACCCAGGTTTTCTTACATTCGGCCTGGGATTCTTCCACTCTGCCTTCTGCTGCAGAAACTGACAAATGGAAGTGCATGTGCTTCATCATGGGTGGTTCTTCAAACAGCCTCCTCCTTAGCAGAAAGCATTACCCTGGCAAAGCACATATCCATCAGAAGGCCACAAGACCTAGAAAAGAGGCCCAACTAAACTACCTCCAGGTTCAGTGTCTGGATTTATGCCAAATAAATTAGGAAATGGAATAAAGCAATAGAAATGCAATTGATTACTTGAGAATTCCCAGCATTCAGTGCAACAACAGATACTCAAAGTTAGGTATTTGTCTTTCTCTATTCTGTAGGTGAGGAAACAGAAGTGTCACAAAGTTAAATCATAAATCCAGTATGAATCAGCATGAGGTATAAATGCAAGCCACCTGAGTCAGATACACACACACACACACACACAAACAATAATGACTGTGATAGAAAAAAAATTCTACATTAGTAATAATAGTGACACCATTTAATATGTCCTCTACATGCCAGGCATGTAGGGCATTTCATCAAGATGAACAAAATAACCAAGGACAAAATGTTATCTTGGGATGGCTTCCCAAGGGGAGTTCTAGGACCACCAGCATCAGAATCATCTGAGAATTTTGTTAAAAATAAATTCCCAGTCCTTATCTCAGACCTACCAAATTAGATTCTCAGGAGATGAAGCCCAAGAATCTACATTTTCACATGGCCCCCAAGTAATTCCCAAATACACTAAAAGTACAAGTGCCTCCACCCTACTAAATTCATCAAAATCCTGGTGAGGAGGAATTAACAACTAAAGCCAGGCTTTCTCTCATATCATGCCTGTATATCACACGGGTTGTAAATGTAGCTATTTAGTTTTAATTTCACTGGGTGCAGTATCCAGATAATTTCACAGTGGGAGCCCAGTTATTCTCCATATGCCTTCTTACAGCCCTTGCCAAGGCCAGAATTAAAAGGAACCTGACCAATAAAGAGGGGCATCTGCCTATGAGTCACAAATATTTTACAACATGAAACCACAGCAGAAAGGAGCAGGTCACTTTCCAGTCCCTTCTGTTTCCCACCCTCACCACAGTCCCCCTCATCCTACAAATGAGACCCTGGAGGCCCAGCAGGGGTGGGAAATTGCTTCACCAACGACTCCTGGAAATTATGGCCTCCCTGCCTCGGAGGCATTGAGAGACACTGGACCGAGAGCCGGGAGAAAGAGACAAAACGCCCATTCCAATAAGGGAACGGCTTTAATCTATCAAAGTAATTCTCCTTCTTTCAGGGAGAGAGAACATGAAATTGCCCAAAATGACTTACAGAATAGCACCCAGTATGATTAGTGTGGGGCCCAGCACTCTCTGCATTTAGTATGTAAGGTAGAAAGCCTATCTGGATATTCTTAAAAAAAAAAATCCCAACATGAAAACGGAGACAAATGGGTTTGTCTCTTCAAAAGACAGAAGTTTGAGGGAAGCAGACATTTGGGGAACAATGAGGAGGTGGGGGTGGGGGTGCTTATGGGGAACTGGAGAGCTTGTGGTGATAGGAAAGGGTGGAATTTTCATTCCTGACCCCACCATTGCCACCACTCCCTGTCTCTCTGTTGCCTATAAAGTCTAATCTCTCAGTTTGACATTGAAGCCACGTTATGAACCTAGACCAAAGGTTGGAAAAGTTTTTCTATAAAGGGCCAGATAGTCAATACTTTTGGCTCTGCAGGCCACGTGGTTTCTGTCTCAGCTGCTTTTGTAACTTGAAAGCCAACACAGACAATGCATAAACGAAGGAGCACAGCTATGCTCCAATAAAACAGTATTTATGGGCACTGAAATTTGAATTTTATATCCTTTTCATGTATCACAAAATATTATTCTTCATTTGATTTTTTTTGACCATTTAAAAGTATGCAAACCAATTTTAGCTCAAGGGTTGTACAAAAACAAGATGTGGCCCTGGAGGTGTAGTTTGCCAACCCCTGGTCTAGATTCAGCTGCCATTTCTTACTCCATGTCATGCTCTTTCTCTAGCTCCATCAAAATGGAGGGCTCTCTTTTTTGCTTGCAAGCCCCTTCATTTCCAGCTTCTGCACCACTTACCTCCCTGATTGCCTTTCCGTTCTTAAAAATCCTCCCAGTTCTTCACAACTCTAACTCGCCCACTCTTCCCTGGTGGCCCCTGCCAGAAGTGACCTTCTCACATATCTTAGCTAGACATCATCCTACCCACCATTGAGCTATACCTGAATAAAATATCTAACATTTACATTCACTCTTCACCTAATTTCCCACAACAATCCTCTGCTGCAGGCACTGTTATCACCCCAGTTTACAGAGATGGGGATTGTGTCTTAAAGAGGGCTCTTCATCTGCCTGAGGTTGCCTGTTGGCAAAAGGGCAAAACAAGGGGACTGTCCCACACGCCCAACACAATCCAGACTCTTAACCCTGATGTTACACCCTCTAAGAGGAGACCCCTTGCCTGCCAATTTGCATTCCACACAGTGTCTCAAAAAGAAGGGTGTTCACTATCCATTTGCTCGAATGAATGTTAATGCACATTTATCTCAATTATGAGTGAGAAATGATGAAAGCATAGCAGACAATCTGACTTCAAGAGAGGATAATAGAAATGAAGGAAACAGAAATGAAGGAAAGGAATAATCGGAAGAATGAACTCACAAAGCACAATGGTCTGGTGCGTTTTGGTGCAGGGTCAGGTGGTCCTGCACATTCTAGTGTCCCTGCAAGCATCGCTTCATGGTGGCCCCATGCAGTATGGGGTGATCATTGTGACAACCCTGAGTCCTCCTAAAATGGTAATGTGAAGGCTCGGATTAAGTCAGAGAGTGTGTGATATGTTTAGATGGATACCCAACCAACAATCTTTTTTTTTTAAATTTGATGTGTTTGAAGAGGTAAGCTCCTATTTATCTAAATACTCCTGCTATCCAGAATCATCCATACCCTGAAAATAGTGGAGACCCAGGGGGGTTTCTGTAATGTACCAGTATTGCCAATGAGGTTTCTCTGCTTTATCAGCTACTCCATTGCTTCTAACTTTGCTGAGGATAGTCCTCCTTGATCTCTGTGGGCTCCTATGTGCACATGCAATACCAATCAACTAAGGGACTGTATCGCTACCATATGTAATATTCTGTGCTGGATAGTAATGGCATGCAACTAGCAATAAACAAGACAAGCCTTGCCCTCAAAGAGTTTACAACCTGGGAGAGAGCCAGACACTGGCTCAACTCACAAGCTCTATTTTTATTGATGTCTCCTAATGATCTTTTTTTTTTATGGTGATAAGTTTCAGGGTAGTTGTATTTAAAAGACAAAGGGCACACCCATAGAGTAAATTTTAAAAAAAGAAAGAAAGAAAGAAAAGGAGGCTCCCCCAAAATATCTTGGACTTTTTACATATATACTTAGACCCCTTGATCTTGGCTTTTTTTCTACAGTCTCTAATCTTAAAACAGCAAAATTTGATTTCTAACCCCAGCCCAACTCAGAACTGGAATCTCCTGGTATTTGGCTTGATTCCTACTAAGCTTGTCCAAGACTTTCCTTTTGCTCCAGGCTGAAATGCCCCATGTATCCTGTCTATGGAAACTGATCTCATTTTTGGATTTGCTGCTTTGGCCTTGGTACTAATAATTCAATGACAGCCACTGTTGTAAACAGATATCTTTTAGGACTAATTCCACATTAATTCCTTTGACAAATATTTAATGAGCACCTACTTAATGCCAGGTGTTGTGCTGGGCACTGCGGATGCAGATGTAATCATAACCTGTGCCCTGGAGGCATTTTCAGAGTTGATATGAGCAATTGGCATGTGTGTAAGCTCTGAACATACTCTCACCAAGCTTCTGCTTTGTAGCAGTCTCTGGGCCAGGAGCTGGGGGCTCTGGAGAGAGTAAGACAAAGCCCTTGCTTTGTGGAGCTACCATGTCATGGTGGCTGTGAAGTAAGCTATTCATAAACGTTCTGGCCCTTCTTCCAAGAACTTCATAGGATTGCACTTCCCCACCTACCTGAACCCCAGCAAACTGATTTGACTCATTAGCCACTGAAACATGAGTGGAAGTGATGTGTGTCACTTCCACACCAATGCCCTTAAAAGTCAATATCCAATTGACATTGCACCCTTTTCTCTCCTGGAATGACTGCAGAATTAACAGTTCAAGATGGAGCATCCTCTGGCCTGCTCCCTTGAGTTACTGGAATGAATAAATTGCTCTATGGGCCCTTGCTTGGCATGTAGGCTAGGCTAGAAATAAAGCTTTGTTTTGTTTAGTCACTGAGATTTAAGAGGCTGCATAATACTTCCATGTAAACTAGCCTATCCTTACCAGTTCAAGATGCATTCCCAAAGTATAATGAGAGAATGGAGAAAGAAATGTCTAATTCATCTTAGAAGATGAGGGGAAGACTTCCTAGAGGAAGTTATGCTTGAACTGCCTGGACTGAATTAGATGGTGGAGTCTGTCTAGAGGGCAAAGTGGAAGCACAGCCTTGGGCAAATGGCTTTATCCCTCTGAGCCTCAGTTTTTAAATCAGCAAAATGCACATAACAATGTTCACCTCAGAGGACTGTAGAGATAATTAAATGATACAATAGAGTGATCAGCACTGTATTATTATAACATCAGGACTCTGGGTTAGAAGTAACAACAACAAAAGAGCTTAAAGTTGCTTAAGCTAAAAAACAAGGTAATTGAGTCGTTTATATACCAGCTAGGGCTGACTTTCAGAAAGACTGGATCCAAAGATTAAAATTGTGTCGTTTTGACAATTGAGTCAAATCTTGTCTCTTCTCTCTCTCTCTCTCTCTCTCTCTCTCTCTCTCTCTCTCTCTCTCTCTCTCTCTCTCTCTCTCTCTCTCTCTCTCTCTCTCTCTCTCTCTCTCTCTCTCTCTCTCTCTCTCTCTCTCTCTCTCTCTCTCTCTC
>PVIY010061109.1:0-11363 GCA_004026745.1 Myrmecophaga tridactyla | reverse complement strand
AGATAAGAGCGAAGGTGATTCTCTAGGGTTCTAGAAGTAATATTACCATATCAAAGATGAACAAGATTGAAAGGGGTTGTATAGATCTACATGTCCCACTGATTCACACTAGAAATATGAATGAGTTCTTGTAAGAATTACTTCAAAGATATGATTCTTGTATAAAGAGGGTTTAAGTCCAAGATACAGGGGGGAAACCGCTATTGCATGCTATGAGTCATGCTCAAAAGGAAATCACCAGCACTACCACAGCAACAGCAGAGGCAAATAATGGGGTGAGGGACAAGAGTTAAGAGGAGGTTTAGATCTCCTTTTTGGTGAGGGTTTGTTTATTGGTTTTCTGTCTCTTGGGAACAATGAAATTATCTAAAATTAAGAATATTGATGGACTGTGGACTTTGGACCGTCTATATGATGCCTGAAGAATGCAGGTGGCTGAAGTATGCACTGCCAGGAAGTAGAATGGTGAATGATGGTGTATACTTTAGAACGAAGGCTCTGCTGCTACAAAAAGGAAGCTTGTCATGAGGCATGCATTGATGTGAATGAACATGTGGACGTTCGGTGAGATAAAATAAGCTAGAAACAGAAAAACAACAATTGTATGGTCAGCTTTAGAAAATGCTTATAAGAGAACAGGGGCCTAGGTTGTAAGCTTTCAGAGCAGACACATTAAGTCCTGAATGGTGATTGCTGTTTCTGGATTTTGGGAGGCTATTTTATGTGCATAGCCTGATATTTGGAGATGGGAATAAGGTCGAGCGGTTTGGGGTTGAAGTGGTTCAGAGCATGGGGGTGGGGAAGATGGTGTCCGTATTTTTGGAGCCACACATGCTTTTTGGGACCAGTGGAGGGCATGTGCTTTTTGGGACCAGTGGAGGAAAGGTTTGATTTGGAACTGAAGTTTTCTGTGGTGTGTGATCTGGTTCAGCCTGTCCGTGTGGCTCATTTGAGCGGCTGGGGCACGGAGACCGCAGAGTGAGGAGTAGGTCCTTTGGTCCTGCATGGATTGCTGTGATGCCTGGAGGCATCTAGAGTATATTTACCAGAAAATTGGGGAGTGTTGGCGGGGTCCCCTGGGGGAGGGGGGATAGATTGTGGAACTGGTTGAACCTTGCCATTGGAGGGTCCCCAGCTGCTTAGTCGAATTTTGGGGACACCCAGGTCAGTGGGCCATGCTCTCAATCATGAGGCTTGCTCTTGTGGGCCTTGTGTGGGTAACGTGGAGGCTTGGACTACCTGCAGGCATGCCCAGGAGCTGCTTCTGGAGGACCTCTGTTGTTGCTCGGGTTTGGCTTTGGTCTCTCTGGGCCCAGCTCTGCAGGTGGGGTCATTGCCCTCTCCCCTATGTGGGATGTGGCATGCGGGGGTGGGGCTCTCCCCAGCAGCATGGGAGAGGACTCCCAGAGGTGGTTCTGGACCTGGCACCATGGGATCAACAGTTCGGTCCTGACCAGGTGAGGGAGAAGAAGTGTAATTGGTGGAGTGGCAGTGGCAAAGAGAGTTCAAGTAGAGTTGAGTGGCTGTTCTGGGGTTGCTCTTGCGCAAGCTTTAGGTAGACCTTGCTGCCTGTCGTGACCTGCCGGCTACGGGCCAGGACCATTCCGGCCAATCCTGGAGAACACCTAGGGCAATTTATAGGATTCCACAGGGGTTCCAGGCACTGGAGTGACTTGCCGGAGGCCTGCAGCCTCCGGATGGGTCCCTGGTCAATATGGGTCCTGGGGCCTGGTCCAGCCTCTCCAGAGCATCAGGTGGTTCCATCTCCCTAGCCCTTCCAATATCAAAGGTTTAGAGTTGCCATGGCCCAAGCAACCCCAATGAGGGGTATGGAAGGATCAAGGGTGGTGGTGGAGTTGTACACAGAGGATGGGACTTGACAAATGAGTGTGAATGCTGAGTCACTGAACTGATAACTTTTTTAATCTCCAGTATTTTGGAGCAGCTAGAGGTGGGAACCTGGGATTGTGGAGTTGTGGCCCATGTCAAAGTCTAAAGTGTGTTCTGCAGCTGGTGCTGTGCTTGGAAATCTAGAGCTTTTTTGTATATATGTTATTGTTCACAGAAAGAAAGGGAAGGTCGACTGTAATGATGAAGGGGTATCTGAGGCTGCTGGCCTTCTGTGTTCTGGTGCTAGAAGGAGGAATATGAGTGGATCATGTGGTGGCCCATGGCAGGTTCTGGGATCTGTCCTGTGGCCACTCTCTGGGGAGTGCTTTAAAAACTATTGCTTTTTTGTTTCTTTGCTTTGTATGTATGTTGTACTATACAATAACAAAAGTTAAAAATAAATAAATAAATAAAATTAAAATCCTGAATGAGAAAGTCTTCCAGCCAAGAATTCTTTATCCAGCAAAGCTGTCTTCAAAATTGACAGAGAGAAAAAAAATCACAGAGAGATTAGAATCTTCTCAGACAAAGGCTGAGAGAATTTGTCAACAAGAGAAGTGCTACAAGAAATACTAAAGGGAGTCCTGCCAGCTGGAAAAAAAAAAAAAGACAGGAGAGAGAGGTCTAGAAGAGGGCACAGAATTGAAGAGTATCAGTAAGGGTAACTTAAAGGATAAAAAGAGAGTGTGGGAAAAGAATACATAGATCTGACAAATAAAACTTAAAGGACAAAATGGTACATTCAGAAACTGGCTTTACAGTAATAACTTTGAATGTTAATGAACTAACTCACCAATTAAAAGATAATGATTGGTAGAATGGATTAAAATATATAATTAATCTATATGCTGCTTACAAGAAACTCATCTTAGACCCAAGGATACAAACAGATTGAAAGTGAAAGGATGGAAAAAGATCTTCTCTGCAAGCTGTAACCAAAAGAAAGCAGGAGTAGCTATATTAATATCAGATAAAACAGACTTTAAATGTAAAAACGTCATAAGAGACAAAGAAGGACACTATATATTAATAAAAGGGACAATTCACCAAGAAGAAATAATAATCATAAATGTTTATGCTCCCAAACAAAGAGTTCCAAAGTATATGAGGCAAACACTGGCAAAACTGAAGGAAGCAATAGATGTTTCAACAATAATAGTGGGAGATCTCAATACACCACTGTTTGGGTTTGCTAAAGCTGCTGGAATACAATATACCAGAAATGGAATGGCTTTTTAAAAGAGAGTTTATTAAGTAGCAAGCTTACAGTTCTATGGCTATAAAAATGTGCAAACTAAGGCATCCAGAGAAAGACATCTTGGCTCAAGAAAGACCGATGGGTCCAGAACACCTCTGTCAGCTGGAAAGGCACAGGGCTATGTCTGCTACCTTCCTCTCCAGGCCTCTCATTTTAAAAGTCTTCCCCAGGGGCATTTTCTTCTTCATTTCCAAAGGTCTCTGGCTATGTGGGCTCTAAAGGTTTTTCCAAAATTCGGCTTTTTCTTGAAGGACTCCAGAAATGGAGCTAGTATACTACTTGAGATAGTAAACAAATTCGGCTACAAGATTAATGTACAAAAATCAGTAAGGTTTCTATACAAAAGTAACAACATATCTGAGGAGACAAAGAAAAAATTTCATTCAAAATAGTGACCAAAAGAATTAGGTATGTAGAAATAAGCCTAACCATGGATGCCAAGGACTTGTACACAGGAAATTACCAAGAAAAAAAAATAGGTAAAAGAAATAAACAGTGACCCAAATAGATGGAAAGGACAGGAAGGTTGAATGTCACTAAGATGACAATTCTACCCAAATTAATCTACAGATTCAATGCAATACCAATCAAAATCCCAACAACCTACTCTGAAGACTTGGAAAAGCTGGTTATCAAATTTATTGGGGAGGGAAAGAGAACCTGAATAGCTAAAGATATCAAAAAAAAATTTTTTTTAAAGAAGAAGGGTGAAGTGAGAGGACTATCATTTTCTGACTTTAAAGCTTACTATAAAGCCACAGTGGTCAAAACAGCATGGTACTGGCAGAAAGATAGAAGTATTGACCAATGTCATCAAATCAAGAGAGAGCAGATAGACCACAAAAACCATGGACAACTGATCTTTCACAAGGCCCCCAAATCCACTGAAAAAAATAGTGGACAAAATAGTCTTTTCAATAAATGGGTATTGGAGCATTGGATATCAACTGCCAAAAGAATGAAAGAGGACCCCTAACTTACCCCATACACAAAGTAAATTCAAAATGCATTATAGACTTAAATTTAAGAGCCAGAACCATAAAACTTCTAGAGGAAAATATAGGGAAACATCTTCAAGATCTAGTAATAGGAGGTAGCATCTTAAATTTTACACCTAAAGCACAAGCAGCAAATGAAAAAATAGACAAATGGGAACTCTTGAAGATCAAGAGCTTCAAAGGACTCTATGCCTCAAAGGACTTTGTCAAATAGGTGAAGATGCAGCCAACTTAGTGGGAGAAAATATTTGCAAACCACCTATTGGATAAATATATATTCTGTATATAAAATGAAATTATTTAACTCAACAACAAAAGAGAAACAACCCAATTATAAAATGGGCAGACTAGATGAATAGAAGACCTTCTCTGAAGAACAAATACAGATGGCTAAAAAGCACATGAAGAGATGCTCACTGGTCATAATGACAGAGAACTGGCAAATACAATGTCACCTACCATCAAATCAAAACTACCCCTTATCACTTTTTCCTCCCCCTCAATTAGTAGCCCCTGACAGTGCTGTGGTATTGTTGATGTTTTCTTGTTGACTATTGGCCATAGCATGCATTTTTAGTTTTTCCCTATATCCATCTACTATTGACTCTTTGCCTACTATTAAACCATTGAAATAGTTCATGTGAGAACTTTAATAATGGTATACTTAATCAGTTGGATACATGGTACTTTATATCCTCTTTCAATCATATTCATCTTCAATACGGCAATGTTTCTCATAAACTTGCTAAGTAGTTACCATCATTTCTATCCATTACCTTGCATTTAGATTCTATTTATTTGGGTAGCCTTTCCTCCCTCTCTAGCTTTTGTGTACCTCTAGGACTGCTGTATTCTACAATGAAATCTCTGAGACTACCCTTACCAGAGTCATAATAGCAAAATCATACTGTATCTGTCCCTTTGTGTCTAACTTATTTCACTCAGCATTATGGCCTCAAGATTCACCCTTGTCATATAGTTCAGGATTTCATTTCATCTTATGGCTGCATAATATTCCACCATATGTATATACCACACTTTGTTTATGCATTCATCCATTGATGGGCATTTGGATTTTTTCCATCTTTTGGCAATTGTAAATACTGCCACTAGGAACATCAGTGTGAAAATGTCTGTTTGTATCACTGCCATCACCTCATCTGAGTATATAATGAGTATTGGTATAGCCGGGTCATAGGGTAACTCATTATTCAGTTTTCTGAGGAAATGCCAAACTGAATTCCACAACATCTGCACCATTATACATTCCCATGAACACTGAATAAGTGTCCCTGTTTTTCCACACCCTTTCCAACACTTTTGGTCTCCCTGCGCCAAGTCCATAACCCAGTATAATCATGACAAAAATACCAGACAAATTACAATTTGCAGAAATTCTACAAAATACCTGACCAGTCCTCCATCAAAACTGTCAAAAGTTCTCAAAAGCAAGCAAAGTATGAAAAACAATCACAGCTGAGAGGAAGCCAAAAAACATAAAGACTAAATTGTGATGTGTTATACTGGATAGGATCCTGGAAAAGAAAAAAGTATATTAAACAAAAATGAAGGAAATATGAAAAAAGTATAGATTTTAATTAATAATAATATATCAATATTGGTTCATTAATTGTGACAAGTGCCCCGTAAAATCATAATAATAGTGGAAACAGGATATGGGGTGTTGTGCCGGTTTGAAAGAATTATGTGCCCTAGAAAAGCCTTTATATAATCCTGATCCATCTTGTGGAGGCAGCCATTTCTTTTAATCCCTATCAACCCTGTAGGCTGGAAGCTTGCTTGGATTATCTCCTCAGAGATGTGACATGCCCAATTATGGGTACTGACCTTTGATTACAGGGAGATGTGACCCCACCCATTTCAGGTGGGTCTTGATTAGTTTACTGGAATCCTTTAAAAGAGGGAACATCTTGGAGAGAGCCACAAGAACCATGAAAGCCCATTCAGCCAGAGACCTTTGGAGATGAAGGAAAATGCCCCTTGGGGGGCTTCATGAAACAAAAAGCCAGGAAAGAAAGCCAGCAGATGCCATGTTTGCCATGTGCCTTTCTAGTTGAGAAACTCTGAACTACATTGGCCTTTCTTAAGTGAAGGTAACCTCTTCTTGGAGCCTAATCTGGACATTTTTATAGACTTGCTTTAATTGGGGCATTTTCACGGCCTTAGGACCGTACACTTGCAACTTAATAAATTTGTCCTTTTAAAAGCCATTCCATTTCTAGTATATTGCATTCCAGCAGCTTGCAAACTAGAACAGGGGTATATAAGGAAAACTCAATACCATCTTCACAACTTTTCTGTTATTCTAAATCTATTCTAAAATAAAGTTTGTTAAAAAGAAACTCAATATCCTTCATTATAAAAACTTTCAGGACTCTAGGAATAGAAGGGAATTTTCAGTTTGTTCAAGGGAATATAGGAAAAATGTACAGCTAACATATTTAATGGTGAAATATTGAAATTTCTGCTCTGGACCCCAAGATTGAGAACAAGGTAAGGATGCTTGTTTTGATTTGCTAAAGTTTCCCGAATACAATATACCAAAAAAAGGGTTGGCATTCCAATGGGGATTCATTAGTTTGCAAATTTACAGTTCTAAGGCCATGAAAATGTCCAAATTAAGGCATCAAGATGGAGATACCTTCTCTGGGGAAAGGCTGCTGGCATCCAGAGTTCCTATGTCACATGGGAAGTCACCTGGTGACATCTGCTGGTCCTTCTCTGGGTTCTGGTTTCAACAGTTTTCTCTCAGCTCCCCAGGGGGCATTTCCTCTCTCATCTTATCCAGGGCAAACTCTGGATTTCATTTCTTAGCTTCTCTGAGATCCCTGAGTTTCAGCTACCTTTTACCCTCTTATAGAGAACTACAGCAAGGAGATTAAGACCACCCTGAATGGGCTGGGTCACATCTCCATGGAAGCAACCCAATGAAAAGGTCCCATCCAACAAAAGGTCTACACCTACAGGGATGGATTAAAAGAACATAGGCTTTTAATAGAGTCAATCCAGCACACTACCTTTTTTCCTTTTTTCTTTTTTTTCATGCATGTCTTTATTTTACTACTCTTCTACCCATACACTGGACAAAGGGACCATCCGTCAAAAGGTTTTTACAAATCACCAGCCACACAATAAAAGCTATAAGGTTATATACTCATTATCAAAGATCAAGGTTGTTGGATTACAGTTCAACAATTTCAGATATTTTCTTCTGGTTTTTCCAATACACTAGAAACTAAAAAATAAACATTGATGTAATGATTCAGTAGTCATAATCATTTGCTAAAACCTAATTTCTCAGTTAGACCTCCTCCCTCTCATTGATCATTCTTCTCAAGAATACCCATTTTTACCACTTTCATTCAACATTGTACCAGAGGTACTGGTCAGTGCAATATTATAATAAAAATAAAATAAATGGGAAGACTGACTTCTGGGGAGATGGCAGAGTAGGGTAAGCTGGATTCACCCCTGCTCCATAGAACAAGATAGGGGATGGGGAAAAAATAATCGGGACTGCAGTCCCAGAGGGTGAGTGATTGAAGAGGGTCTTCAGTATTTCATAGGGAGGAGAGAGATGGGGAGATGGGGACAGGGAGAACAAAGTGGGTCTGATTGGCCATGAACCCCACCAGGGATGGGCAGAGGTGTGCAGGGAAGCATGGATCCAAGGAGCAGACTGTCCCTCCACTCCAGCCTGCCCCAACCGCTGGCTAGGGAAACATCCCTGCAAGGCTCTATAGCCAGCAATGCCAGGCCTGAAGGGAAGAGGTGCCACAAAAGTGGCACCTGCTGTGGAGAACTGGTAAGTGGCAGTCTGGCAATCTCCCTAACTGCCTAGGTTTTTTTAAAATATATTTTCTATATTTTTTAAAAATATTTTTATTGATAGAACAACTTACAAACATACATTCTTAACATACAAACATTCCATACATGTCGTACAATCAATGGCTCACAACATCATCACATAGTTTTATATTTGTCATCACGATGACCTTTTTGAACAATTCCGTCAATCCAGAAAAAGAAACAAAATAGAAAAAGCTCATATATACCATACCCCTCACCCCACCTCTCACTGACCACTAGTATTTCCATTTACCCAATCTATTTCAGTGCTTGTTTCCCTATTATTTGTTTATTTTTATACATATTTTTTACTCATCTGTCCATACTCTAGCCAAAGGAGCATCAGACACAAGGTTTTCACATTCACACAGGACACTGCAAAAGCTATATCATTATATAATCATCTTCAAGAAACAAGGCTACCGGAACACAGTTCCACAGACTCAGGTGTCCCTCCAGACACTCTAACATACCATAAACCAAAAAGGGAGCATCCACACAATGCATAAGAATAACCTCCAAGATAACCTCACAACTCTGTTTAAAATCCCTCAGCCACTGATACTTTATTTTGTCTCATTTCTCTCTCCCCCTTTTGGTCAAGAAGGTTTTCTCAATCCTTTGATGCTAAGTTCCAGCTCATCCCGGGATTTCTGTCCTACATTGCCAGGAAAGTTCACACCCCTGGGAGCTATGTCCCATGTAGAAGGGGAGGGCACTGAGTTCACCTGCTGTGTCAGCTTAGAGATAAAGGCCACATCTGAGCAAAAAAAGGGGTTCTCTGGGAGTGACTTTCAGGCCTAATTTTAAGTAGGCTTAGCTTATCCTTTGTGTGAATAAGTTTCATAGGGGCAACACCCAAGATCGAGGGCTGCACCTATTTATTTGGTTGTCCCAATACTTGCTAGAATATCAGGAATTCTCCAAATGGGGAAGTTGAATAGTGTCCCCTTTCTCCCCCATTTCCACAAAGGGACTTTGCAAATACCGCCTTGAGGAAACAGCTTCCCAGCCTCCAGTCTCCTCAGAGGAATCCACTATTCAACCTCCTCCTGATAAGGTTAACCATTCACTGCCTGCTAATCCTGTAACCACCTCCCCTGGGGAAACAACCCTCACTCTCTGTCTGGAGTGACTAATCATGTTTCACCTGATGAAGCTGCAATGGAATGCCCTGAGGTAATTGGCTTAAAAGACACTTCTATTTCTTTTCATGACCCACATCCACAACCACTTTCCTTCAAGACCTATAACTAGACTAAAGCCCCAAGAGGCCCAAAAAGTGAGGTACAAAATGTGACCCATGAGGAGATCCAATATACTTCAAAAGAACTGTATGAGTTTTCCAATCTATATAGACAGAAATCAAGGGAATATTTATGGGAATGGATATTAAGGGTGTGCAGGAATGGTGGAAGAAAAATGAAGTTGGGTCAAGCTGAATTTATTGATATGGACCCACTATGCAGACATTCTACATTGAATGTTGTAGCATGAGGGGTTAGAAAGGACATTAATAGTTGGTTTGGGTGGTTAGGTGAAACATGGATCAAAAGGTGGCTGGCAATACCTGACATTGAAATGACAGAACTGCCCTGGTATAATGTAAATGAGGGGATCCAGAGACTTAGAAAGATGGTAATGTTAGAGTGGACTTACCATGGAAGATCTGCTCACATACCTCAGGAATACCCAAAGGACACATCTTTCACCAAAACCTTAAGATATAAATTTGTGAGACTAGTTCCCTCATCCCTGAAGAGCTATAGTTGACCCTCTCTGAAGGTCAGATATTACTGTAGGAACTGCTCTCACTGAACTGGAATCCTTAAACAATGGAAATGACTGGATCACAAGTTGGCAAAAGCCATGTGGTGATAGTTACTCATCATAGACAAGGTGAATGCAGCCACCATAATGGACAGCAGACTCAAAGCACCAGTCAAAATAATCAGACTTGCAAAGACTTCTGGTGTTGGCTAGTAGATCATGGGGTACCTAGAAGTAAAATAAATGGACACATTATGCTTTTTCCTAAATGCTTCCTCTTTTAAAGGATTTCAGTAAACTAATCAAGACCCATCTGGAATAGGTGGAGTCACATCTCCTTCTAATCCAAGGTTAATATCCACAACTGGATGCGCCACATCTCCGTGGAAATAATCTAACCAAAAGATTCCAACCTAAATTATTGAATAGGGATATAAAGAAACTTTGCTCACACAAGATTGGATTGAGATTAATGCATGGCTTTTCTGGGGCACGTAATCCTTTCAAACCAGCAGCAAAATTACTAGGCAGGTGAAATGACTTAATTCCCTAAAAGCTGTACCTTCCCCAAGAGAAAGGAGGGGCCCAGTTCAAGAGGAATCCCTCTTTCAAGGAATTCAGGCCCCAGGGATTGGAAAATGGAAGCAATTAATGCCAACCAACAACTTCACCTCTGTCATGGTTAGAAACATGTGTCAACTTGGCCTAGTTGCGGTAGCTGTTTATCTGATTGGGCAAGTACTGGCCTTTCTGTTGCAATGAGGACATTTCATAGGATGAAGTTATGATCACATCAGCTGCATCCACAGCTGATTCCATTTGTAATCAGCCAAAGGGGAGTGTCTTCTACAATTAGTGATGCTAAATCTAATCACGGAAAGCCTTTTAAGGAGGACTCAGAGGAGACAGGCCCCATCCCTGCTTCGGCTGGTGAGCCTCTCCTTCAGAGTTCATCTAGACCCTCCATCGGAGTCGTCGGCTTCACAGCCTGCCCTGTGGATTTGGACTCTGTGTTCCTGCGGTAACATGAGATACTTTTGTAAATTTTATATTTGCAAGTGTTCCCTGTTGATTCTGTTTATCTAGAGAACCCTAACTAATACATCTTGGTACCGGGAGTGGTTCTTAAGAAACAGAATCTTAAAAATGGGTTTTTATGAATGCTTTTCTACTCTGACTGGACTCAGAGACACTAAGGACTCTGATTCCCGTAATCAGAATGACACTCCCAATCCATGAAGTTGGCAAAGGAGATAGTCAAAATATCATCATTCAATTCTCCTAATGCTTCGCTTGTATGAAGCCAGACTCTGGGGGATAATTTTTTGACACCTTTACAGAGTTTTGTAGAAATGAGTTATAGAGATGTTGGTTGGTTGTTGTTACATACACTGGCTACATTAAGGGGTGAAAGGGATGGGCTTAAAGCTTCAAAAGAGAAGCTTAAGCGCCATGTGAAAGATGTAGAAGTTTCTATGAGTATCCTGAAGGAAAATCTTATTTCCTGTAGCCGTAGACTTGAGATCTCTGAAAATCAGACTCAGAATCTTATTGTTAGAGTAGCAACTTTACAA
>PVIY010061108.1:0-11362 GCA_004026745.1 Myrmecophaga tridactyla | reverse complement strand
TGATATAGCTTTCACAATGAGACTCTGCGAATGTGAAAACCCTGTGTCTGATCCTCCTTTCAGCTACTATATCAACAAAAGAGTAGAACATATGAAATAAAAATAAATAATAGGGGGAACAAATGTTAAAATAAATTTAGTTTGAAATGCTAATGATAAGTGAAAGCAAGGGGTAAGGGGTATGGTATGTATAATCTTTCTTTCTCTATTATCGTTTTATTTCTTTTTCTGATGTCTTTTTATTTCTTTTTCTAAATCGATGCAAATGTTCCAAGAAATGATGAATATGCAACTATGTGATAATATTAAGAATTACTGATTGTATATGTAGAATGGAATGATATATTAATGTTCTTTTGTTAAGTTTTTTAATTAATAAAAAAGTTTAAAAAAAAATTGGGGGTCTGCAGACGTGGGTGAGCAGTGATAGCTCTTCTAACAAACAGTCGCGGGAACTTGGGAAATTATTTAGGCTTATTGAGCCTGTTATATATAATATAGGGCACATGTTTCTAGGCCACCCTGGTGCCCCTCCTGGCACTTACCACCTTGCCTTGGGACTTCCTTCTTGCTAGAATATCTCTCCATAGACTGGAAGCTCCTTATGGGAAAAAACCATGTCTTTTTATATTTTTATCCTTAATAGCATTTAGACTAGTCCCTGTCATTCCAGAAATCTGTAATAAATTGCTACAGAAATAAAGGATAAAGGAAAAAATATTTCCCAAAACAGTTGTCATCAAGATCAAATGTGGTAATATAAATGAAATCCCGTACTTGGGCTTTTGCTGCCAACTGTTCTGTGCTAGACTAAAAACACAAATGTGACTCTTCTCCTAGTAGCAAATATATATTGATTCATTGGCACAGAAGCCACTTAGAAATCATCCTGGACTAAATATTTTCAAACAAGTTGCTTGAGGAATAGATTGACAACATCCCATCATTCAACAATGGGGAAAATATTTGCTATATCCTTGTCTACCTTTGTTTTCTGAGGTTCTGTTACCTTTCAGAATTGCTTGTCAAATGGCTGTTGGTCCACAGTTGCAAAATGATTGACATCAGAAGAACTCTTTGGTTGAGTAATGAAAGAGGCAAGTCCTGTTGAATCTAAAGCAATGGTATCATGTACTACATTTCAGGATACATTTTAACATCTTTAGAGAAAAAGCTTTTTATTGGCCTGATAAAGAACATGAGGGAACAAGCACTTTTTTCCTTGAAATGTTTTTTGTATTGATCAGACAAGCTAATAACACAACCTAGACACTACCAGAGGTGAACCTGCTTAGATCTTCTCTGCCCACAAAACATTGCCATGCGCTTGTTGTGCCTTCATTTTTCTCAGCAGTCCTCAGAGCTTATGGCTTTAACCCTTTCAATTTTGGAATTGATTTTCCCTGAGATAGAGACTATGTTCTGTGCTTTTTTTACCCCAGCACTAAAAAAGAATCTCTAAGGCATGCCACTAGGTGAATGAAACTTAAAGATAGTATGTTGAAAGAAACGCCAGAAACAAAAAGACAAATATTATCATGTCTCACTCATATGGGGTGGCTGTAATATGAAAACTTGGGGAACTGAAGTCAGGAGCATGAGTTATCAGGTCGGGGTCTATTGTAAACAGTCCTAAATTGTAAGCTTTTACAGCAGTCACATATATTCAGGAGTTATAACTGTTATTTCTAAATTCTAAGATACAGAGCTATTTGTATATCACCTAGTTATTCCCAGAAACTTTGGGTACTGATGTGACATCTGAAACTCAGAGTCAGAGCTCTGAAGCTATGAAAGTCAGCAGAACCCATGCAGGAACTGTTTAAAATGTTGAAAAAGTGATCAGGTATCAAGTAGAGATATGAATGAAGCTGATCTGGGTAGGACTAAGGTGGATCAGAATACAGGGTAAAGGATGATATTGTCCATATTTTAAAACTTCAATTTCTGTGTGAGACCAACGAAGAGATGTTTAGTTGGTACAAAATTTATATTTTGGACTCAACATCATGGGATTGAGAAAGTCTTCTTGACAAAACAAGGGAAGAGGGAAACTAGACAAAATAAGTTTCAGTTGCTGAGAGATTTCAGAGTCAAGAGGTTACCTGATGGTTATTTGTATGCATTATATAGATATCTCTTTTTAGTTCATGGTGAATTGGAGTGATTGGAGGGAAGTGTCTGAAACTGTTGAGCTGTGTTCCAGTAGCCTTGATTCTTGAAGATGATTGTATAATGATATAGCTTTTACAATATGACAGTGTGATTGTGAAAACCTTGTGTCTGTTGCTCCTTTTATCCAGGATATGGGCAGATGAGTAAAAAAAATATATGGATAAAAAAATAAATAATAGGGGGATAAGGGGAAAAATAAATTGGGTAGATTGAAATACTAGTGGTCAATGAGAAGGAAGGGTAAGGAATATAGGATGTATGAGTTTTTCTTTTTATTCCTTTTTCTGGAGTGATGCAAATGCTCTAAAAATGATCATGGTGATGAATACACAATTATGTGATGATATTGTGAACCATTGATTATATACCATGTATGGACTGTATGTGTGTGAAGATTTCTCAATAAAAAACATACGAAAAAATCTCTTTCCAAAATTATACCCATGTAGTGACTTATCCATCCTAGTTAGTCCCTGGGAAGTCAGTCATTCATTTGAATGTATTAAGATAAAAAAATTGAAAGCAGGGGAACCTCAAACTATATGGAATCATACATTCTCACTTCACATAACTTTAGCTGAACTACTCCAGGGATATAGAAAGTGGTTTTGAATCTAAAATAGTTATTTTTAAGGTCCAGGGAAATATTAGGGTATAAGAACAATAAAATATCAACCACATGCTTGTACTATACTGCTAAAAATATTCAGCTGTGTAAAATAAATATTGCTACAGGTTGAATTTAATCCTTTATAATTGCTTATATTTGAACAAAGAACCTTTTTACACAAGGATGTTCTTGTGCATAAAATAAATAAGATTTTAAAGAAATCTGAAAAACTCAATGACATAGTCATTAGGCTCTTCAGTAGCCCCTCCTTCATTATCCCTCCTTTGAAAAAAGACTTCAACTCCTCAATGACTGTGTTAAAGATTAAGGTTGGCTTGGCATGATTTTTTTCTCTTGGGAGCCCTTTCTTGGATGTTTAACAAAAGAAGATTAGATGTTTGTAGCAGCATTATTTACAATTGCCTAGAGATGAAAACAGCCCAAATGTTCATCAACCGACGAGTGGTTAAACAAGCTGTGGTATATTCATACAATATCTGTCTTTATGCTGTAAGACAGAATAAAGTCATGAAACATGTATCAACATGGATGGATCTTGAGAACATTATGCTGAGTGAGATTAGCCAGAAACAAAAGGATAAATACTGTATGGTCTCACTGATATGAACTAAATTGGAGAATTTCAGTTAAGAACAGAGGCCATCAGGAGATAGAAATAGGGTAGATATTGGATAATTGGAACTGAAGGGATACAGATTGTGCAACAGGACTGATTGTAAAAATTCAGAAATGCACAATACTACCTAATTGTAGCACAATGATGTTAGTACACTGAATGAAGCTGAATGTGAGAATGATAAAGGGAGGAGGGCTGGGGGCACAAATGAAATCAGGAAGAAGATAGACAATAAAGACTGAGATAGTATAATCTAGGAATGCCTAGAGTGTACAGTGATAGTGACTAAATGCACAAATTAAAAAATATTTTTTGCATGAAGAAGAACAAAGGAATGTCAGTATTGCATGTTGTTGAACATAAGTGGTAACTCATATTTTAAAACTTTGACTTATTTGTGGGACTAAAGCAAAAAATGTTCATTTGGTACAAAATTTATATTTTGCCTAGTACATTTCCTAATATAATTTATATGGACAGTTTAATTGAACACCATAAGTGATGGAAACTTGAATAGGGCATGAGATTTTGTAGGTTTGTCCAGAGTGAAGCCCTGATAAATCCCAAAGTGATTTGAACAGTGAATAAAAAGTATTTGCAAAGTCTTCTTGGGGGAATGGTGAGAAAGGGGGAAAATTCAGCTTCCCCATTTGGAGAACTCCTGACATTTTCACAAGCAGTGGGGACAACCAAATCAATAGGCCCAGCCCGCAAATCTTAGGGTTTGTTCATATGAAACTTATTCTCGCAATAAGTTAACAAATCTTAGGGTTTGTTCATATGAAACTTATTCTCGCAAAAGATAGGCTAAGCTTACTTAAAATTACACCTAAGAATCACCCCCAGAGAACCTCTTTTGTGGCTCAGATGTGATCTTTCTCTCTCTCAGCCAACACAGCAAGCAAACTCACTGCCCTCCCCCTCTCTACGAGGGACATGACTCCCAGGGGTAAAAACCTCCCTGGCAATGTGGGACAGAAATCCTAGAATGAGCTGGAACTCAGAATCAAGGGATTGAGAAAATCTTCTTGACCAAAAGGGGAAAGAGTGAAATGAGACAAAATAAAGTGTCTGGGACTGAGAGATTTCAAACAGAGTCAAGAGGTTATCCTGGAGGTTATTCTTATGCATTGCATAGATATCTCCTTTTTAGCTTAAAATGTATTCTGCTAGAGGGAAGTGCCTGAAAATGTAGAGCTGTGTTCCAGTAGCCATGTTTCTTGAACATGATTGTATAATGATATAGCTTTCACAATGTGACTGTGTGATTGTGAAAACCTTGTGTCTGATGCTCCTTTTATCTACAGTATGGACAAATGAGTAAAACATATGAATTAAAAAGAAATAAATAGTGGGGGAACAAATGTTAAAATTAAAAAATATATATATATTGAAAAAAAGATAAGATGTTTTAAAAGGAGCAGACTTAAGAATGAAATAAGACTTGAAATCTGGCTCTAGAAAAATAGATAAATGAGCTTGAGTAGGTATTGAACCTCACTGAATCCTCCCTTCCTCTTTTATAATATGAAAATATCAAAATATCTGCCTTGTAAGATTGTTTGGATGCTAAGTGAAATAAAATAGACACTAAAAGGTAAATATTACATGATTCTTCTTATCTGAAATGACTAGAACAAGCAAATTCATACACAGAGAAAGTAGATTAGAAGTTTCCAGGGCCTGAGGTAAGGGAAAATGGGGAGTTATTGCTTAATGGGTGCTGGGTTATCATTTGGAGTGATGAGACGTTTTAGTAATGGATGGTGGTGACAGTGCACAACTTTGTGGATTTAATTAACACCACAGAATTGTACACTTACAAATGGTCAGAATGTTTGGGGTTTTTTTTTACATTTTTTTTGGAAGATTAAGTGAGAAATCACAAAACCTCGGTGTACTGTTAGACACATAGAAAGTTCTGAGTAAATTTCAGTAACTCCTTTTACTTCTTCCTCCTCCTCCTCAATGCATGTAAAAGCATAGCATGTTGTCTGAAAACATTGGACTGAATCTGCCTGAGAACATTCTGGAAGGGAGCATTCTGTTCTGCCCGCCCTTCTCAACAGCATTTTGTCATTGTCAGATGTGTTTCACCCCTTCTCAGCAGCTGTCTATGACAACACCTGGAGAGTTCTTTATTTGTATTCTATAAAAAAGCATCAAAATCCTACGTGGAAAATGACTTGATGAATACCATAAAAAACCATGTGTATAAGCAAGCTTTTTCAGTAGGTTGTGATACTAATTCTCAACTCTGTTTCACAAAAGAATATGTGAAAACCTTTATCCCAGTATGGCCAAGAGAGTGATTCTGATTCTAACTTGATTCAGATGTAACGTCTCAGAAGATTGATGTCCCTCTCTGCATCCTTTTTTTTATTTTATTAATTTTTTCATTTTTTTAAACATAAACAAGCACAAACATTCTTACCATATGATCATTCCATTCTACATACATAATCTGTAATTCACAATATCATCACGTAGTTGTATATTCGTCATCATAATCATTTCTTAGAACATTTGTATCAATTCAGAAAAAGAAATAAAAAGAAAACAGTAAAATATTTATACATACTATGCCCCTTACCCCTCCCTTTCATTGATCACTAGCATTTCAATCTACTAAATTTATTTTAACATTTGTTCCCCCTGTTATTTATTTTTAATCCATATGTTTTATTCGTCTGTCGAACAGGTAGATAAAAGGAGCATTGGACACAAGGTTTTCACAATCACACAGTCACATTGCAAAAGCTATATCATTATACAATCATCTTCAAGAAACATGAGTACTGGAACACAGCTCTACATTTTCAGGCAGTTCCCTCCAGCCTCTCCATTACACCTTAACTAAAAAGGTGATATCTATTTAATGCATAAGAATAACCTCTAGGATAACCTCTCGACTCTTTGGAATCTCTCAGCCATTGACGCTTTATTTTGTCTCATTTCACTCTTCCCCCTTTTGGTCAAGAAGGTTTTCTCAATCCCTTGATGCTGAGTCCCAGCTCATTCTAGGATTTCTGTCCCACATTGCCAGGAAGGTACACACCCCTGGGAGTCATGTCCCACATAGAGAGGGGGAGGGGAGTGAGTTTGCTTGTCGTGTTAGCTGAGAGAGCAAGGCCACATCTGGGCAACAAAAGAGGTTCTCTTGGGGGTGATTCTTAGGCCTAATTTTAAGTAGGCTTAGCCTGTCCTTTTTGGGGTTAAGTTTCACATGAACAAACCCCAAGATTGGAGGCTCAGCCTATTGATTCTCACTGCTTGTGAGAATATCAAGAATTCTCCAGTTGGGGAAGTTGAATTTTCCCCCTTTCTCACCATTCCCCCAAGGGGACTTTGCAAATACTTTTATATTCACTGTTCAAATCACTCTGGGGGCATCATTCTGGACAAACCTACAAAATTTCATGCCCTAACCAAGGTTCCATGTACTTATGGTGATCAACTAAGCTGTCCACATAAGTTATATTAGGAACTCTTTCTATATCCTTTTTGAGTCCGGCATGGTATTTGCAGATCATTATATGCTGTCATGTTGCTTCTTGGTATCTGGACACTTAGAGTAAGCCAAAGAATTGCATCCTCTCTGTTTTTGAATGCATGTAGTTCACATTCAGGAATTTTTGTCAGAATTCTAAGGCAGTTTCATTTTGCTCTGGGCTCTAATTGTTAGAAAATACATTTTTTCTCTAAATAGACCTTTGCTCTGCACATCTGAGTTTTGCTTTGCTGCTTCGAGGTTCTGCCTTTCACTGTGTGTTCTATACCCGTGGTGGCAGTAGGAGGGGATTTTATACTTATTACCTTTTAGTAAAAAGAGTAACTTCCATACTGGGGGTCTGACTGAAAACCTAGTCCCCACTGAACAAAAATAAAAAGACATGACTCTGTCTCTGTGGCACTGTTAGACACTTGGCTCCAGAAAATGTGATGTTACTCTTTTTAACAATACCACATCCACAAAAGCTACAAAAAAACTACAAACTTGAGAGTTATGGGGTGATGAATAAATATTTTTTTAAATTAGTTCCCCATTACTGAGACTCTTTATGTAGTTGAATGACCTGTCATGGTTTTTAGAGGGGTGCTAAGCCCCGTTTTTGAAATCTTTCCCTTGAAAGAAATTAGGTTAGCATCATGTTGGGAGGATCATTTGCTAGTTCTGTATCTAAAAGAAAGGCTTCTGAGGGTACAGAAGTAGGGCAAGTAAGTTTTGAGGCAAAAGAAATGGTGGAAAAATCTGGAATATATGGGCAATTATTTGGAGAGAGAATAATTATGGTTACTGTATAGGAAATATTTTAATATATTCCAGACCACTTAAGAAAACATTTTTATACATCATCTTATGCCATTCTTAAGCAACCATAAAGAATGAGTGCTAGTATGTGCATTTTGCTGTTGAAGCAACAGAAGCTCAGAGGGTTCCATTGTCTTGCCCAAGATCACATAGCTGGTGCAGAAAAGCTGAAATTTCAGCCCTGTGCTCTCTGACTCCAGAGCCAAGTGCTATTAATGATTAGATCTCCAAATGAGTAAGGTGTGTCAGGTGAGAGCAGTGGGGACAGGTAGCTACTTTCCTTTTTTATCCAATGTCAGTTCTGCATGTATACATTGTAAGGCAATTTTTCTGTCGCTTTTGTTACCTGCAAAGGAACTGGTGAAATTAGAGATCCATTCTGGGTTTTGGAGGGCAAATTTTCTTTCACCTTGAAAAAATAGTGCAAACTATATAGAAAACTGTTTCTCTGCTCATCAAAATGTGTCAAAATCCCTTCATCTTTTCTTATTCAAGGATGATGCCTGGTCAGCCTGCAAATATTAAACATAAGAATGTTGAAAGATTGTTTTCTGAGACTAATTCTTTTTTGTATCTATTTTTATTCTTGTGTTTTCTTTCCTGATTTTCTACCACCTTGTTTTGCCCATTTACGGTCCATATATTTTTGTCATTTTAACTCCTCGTCCTGAAGCTCAGCAGTCATTTCTGAGTTTTATGGATCACCGCACAGATATTCTGGTGGTGTGCTATTAATTCTTCTCTGACCACATGGCGATTTTTCCCAGGCTTTGGGATAATATTTAGCTGTTACTGTGAGGCTTCCTACTGGAATCTAGACAGAAGTAGTGCGGGTGAGGTCAGAGGATAGGTAAACATAAATCAGGTTTGTGCAAACAAGCATGATGAATGCTAGTTCCCAAAGTGCCCTGCCTTTTGTCAAGCTTATATATTAGGAGAGAGGGCTGTTTGGCGTGAATGATGAATCATAAAACTGCTCCCTGGTGAAAGAGCAAGCATGGAAACTACTGAAGTAACACAGTAGCTTAGAAACTGTGTAAGACTTGGGAATACAGAGTGAAAAGCAATAGTATCTGTATCAACCTGAATGAAGCAGTACATAGAGGAGTGCAGTATCCCCTGCCTGGGAAAACCAGACAATAGCACAGTGAGCTGGGAGAAGCAAAACAAGATGCTGTATCAGGGGTTTCTAACCATAGATAGAAAAGAACATCTCTATGTTCATTAACCTTTAACAGCAATTTAACGGTTCCTTCAATTATGAATGCAAATGACAAGTCACGGAATTATAAGCGGTTGTTGTGGCTTTGCTGCCTACAGAAATCACTGATGTATTTATATCATTTTACAGACTTTGTATATGTCTCAAAATATTGTTTATGGTCTTCAGTACTTTGAACTTTCAGTAGTTATGATACTCACCATCAGAAACACATATTTTATTATAAAATTTGAAAATATTTTGATAATTATATTTCAGTATTAATGCTTTCCTCTGTAATTCCATATGTGCTATGCTTTAGAAAACGTTTTTCTGAAAAATGGTCCATGGGTTTTACCACAGCGAGGAAAGGCTGTGGAGTCCTACAGTAGGTGCTGTTTTTAATGTTAGTTAAGGCCAGACTTTTTAGAGATTTTAGCTTTTAAAAATTATTTGAGGAAACAAGATTTTTGTTTTGATAAATTCAATAAAGTAGATATTACCATAAGTTAGGATCTACCATGAATACAAATTAACTTGCCTCACCTTCAACATGTCAAACCTTGCCACCTGGATGCCAACCTGTGGTTTCCAAGCTAAGTGCTCATTTATCCCCTCTTTTCTCCTTTACTTTTATTATTGGAATTTCTAAGTTCCAATTCTAGGTGCACTACTTAGTTAGCTGTGTAATGCTAAGTGTATTGTTTTACCTTCCCAAGTCTCAGTTTCCACATCTGTTAAATGAGAGTAACAGCTCTCCTCTTATAGGGTCGGTTGACAGTTACATTTTGAAATAAAGCACTTTTAAAGCAGTAATATATATGTAATATATATGTATATATGTGGTAAGTGATTAATAAACAATATCCATTATTATTTTGGATGTTGTAATTATGCACGTGGCGAGAACCGTGGCTCCTGCTGTCATCCACTCTGTTAGTGTAGTGGGTCCCTAGACACCCGTGCACTTCTCCCAGGAGGCACAAGAGCAGACTCTAGTGGTCTGGATTAACCTGACATCTATCTGATGTAGGTCTTATCATAGAATCATCTTATTTGCCAGTTTAACAATTATTTTCTCTAAATATTGGGTCAATATAAAGGAGTACTTGTGAAGTATGCACAATAGCAGACACATGGCAGTTAAAGGGAAAAAGCACATTAGGATTAATTTTTAAATTCCTTAAATGTTCCTCTATAAGCCCAGTCTCTTCACTCCTCTCAACTGTAACCATTACCTTCAATTTTGCATTTCTTATTCCATTGCTTGAGTTCATAGTTTTTCTATATATATTCTCTCCAAAGAAGATATGTTTTATATAAATGGAGTCACACTAATGGTGTCTCATGACTTGCTTTTTTCACTCGATTTTAGATTCACTCATGCTATTGGATCTAGCTAGAATTCATTTTGTCATTTTTCTTTGAATGGATATAACATGATATATTGTCCATCTTACTATTGATAAGACTTTTTTGCTATTACTAATAACTGCCTCAGTGAATATTGTCATTAAGTGTTTCTTGCTGTACCTCACTCCAAGAAGTAGAACCATTGAATCATAAGGTATTTGCATAGGAAGCTTCACCAGATAATACTAAATTGTTTATCAAAGAACTATTCTAATTTACATTTCTAACAGCAGGGTCTAAATGTTCCAGGTTTTTGCATTTTTGCCAACACATGATGTCATCAGATGTTTTGTGTTTGAAATATCTCAGTATGAGTTTAATTAGAATTTTTTTTGTTTTTTGTTTGTTTGTTGACAGTTTGCTTCCATGAATTTGCTCTTCAGTCATTTGACCATATTTTTCAGGATTGTCTTCTTTTAATTTGTAGGAGTTCTTCGTATTCCAGGCACTACCCTTTCTCCAGTTTGTTACTGGCTTTTTCACTCTTATTTGGAGTCGTTTGAGGAACAGAATTGATTAATTTTCATATATTTTGAGCCCGTTAAGCTTTTTGCTTGTGATTGTGCTTTACCGTATTTAAGAAAATTCCACAATCTATTTTTCCTAGCAATAAAAGGGATCAAATAAAACCCCTTTATCTCATTTAAGAGAGAAAATAATAACCCAAGAGAAAAGGAAAACGTTGTTGGAAATCCTAAATCCTTCCTTTTACATCTGTAATCTATGGCTACACTATGGGTAAAAGTCAGAAAATTGCTTGTGATCGCCCAGATTATTCAGACAGAATCTTGAATTAATAATAGTTTAATTTTCCCAGGGTGCTCAGCTCTGATTTAATTTATAATCTAGGTCACCCTTTTTTTACTCATACATATATATATATATGAAAAGCTAGAGGTACAAAAATGATTACAAGGAGGAAGCAACGTGTCTGGGCTTCTTCATCCAGATAGTACTTCTTTTTTTTTTAACTTTTTTATTAATTAAAAAACTTAACAAAAGAACATTAATATA
>PVIY010061107.1:0-11351 GCA_004026745.1 Myrmecophaga tridactyla | reverse complement strand
TTTCTCTATTATCGTTTTATTTCTTTTTCTGATGTCTTTTTATTTCTTTTTCTAAATCGATGCAAATGTTCTAAGAAATGATGAATATGCAACTATGTGATAATATTAAGAATTACTGATTGTATATGTAGAATGGAATGATATCTTAATGTTCTTTTGTTAAGTTTTTTAATTAATAAAAAAAGTTTATTAAAAAAAAGTAAGCAAATAACACAGGAGCTACATAGAACACCATCTATGAACCTCACAAACAAAATACTGAGCAAAAGAAGTCAGACAAAAAATAAAGTTTAAAAACAGCTGAAACTAACTATGATAAAGTGGTAGAAATCATAAAACAACAACACAACAAGGAAGTTATTTCCATAAAAATCAAGATACTTTAAGAGGAAAGTGAGGAGTGCTTGATTGGGAAGAAAAAAGCCAAAAGGCTGCGGGGATGCTGGCAAGATTCTATTAAGCTGTACATTTTATTTTAAGTATTTTAATACATTCTGTAAGACTCTATTTTATACATTAAAAAAAAAAACATATCTCAGGAAAAAGTCACACCTGAATTCGTTACATTGAAACTGCAGATACCAAAGATGAGGAGAAAATTTTTAAAGCAGCCAGAGGGAAATGTTGATTGGATTACCTTCAAAGCAGCAGAATCTGACTTCTCAACAAAAGCAACAGTGAAAGTCAGAAAGCATTAGACTGATAGCTTCAATATGCTGAGAGAAAATACTATCAAATCTACTATACCCAGAAAAAACATCTCTTTCAAGAATGAAAGTGAAATAAAAACCATATGAAATAAGTAGAAACAGAGTATTTATTATGTAAACACTCATTCTGAAATGAAAGAATATTCTTCAGACAGAAAGAAAATGAACCCAAATGGAAGGTTTGAGATACAAGAGTGAATGAAGAACAAAGAAAATGGTAAACATATAGATAAACATTTAATGAATCACTATATAATATAATCATAATAGTGTCATATGAAGTTAAGTTAGAATTTTAAAATATACAACAATACAGAGTGATTAAAATTAAAATGTTTTTCCCAACCCATGCAGCTTCCCCCCCAAAAAAATTAATATGTTTTAAAATTATGTGTTCATGAGAAGGATTAGGACACATTAATTTAGACTTTGATGAGTATTGTATGTTAAAATATCTAAGGTAACCAACCACTTAAAGAATTAAAATAGAATATGTAGCTTCCAAACTAATATAGGGGGAAAAGACTAAAAAGAGAACCAAAAAACCCCTGCTAATGAAAAAGAAAACAAAAGAGAAAAAATTGCAAGACAAATACAAAAGTCAATTGTGGTGGGACTTCCAACTACGGCAGAATGAAGAGGTCAGTGAATTCTCTCTCCCCAAAAAACAAGACAGGGTACACAGGTGATTCAGTGGTAGAATGTTCACCTTCCATGCAGGAGAGACCCAGGTTCAATTCCTGGATCATGCACACACACACACACACACACAACCACACACACACCCCAAAAAAAATACAGGGCAGATAGTTTTCAAAAAATGAATAAATAAACCATTTCAGTGCTCTGGAGATCAACCAAAGGCAAAGAACAAATTCATTTGGAGCATTCAAAGTCCCTAGTGATTGTCATTGAAACCAGAAAGCATGGTAGAAAATGAACCAGGTTGGGAAAAGTAGCAGCATTGCTAGTAGGTTGCAATCTCAATTGCAGCAAGTGCCCTAGTAGCCAGAAATTTAACAAGAAGAACCTGTGTTTTAGCTTGCTAAATGCTTCCAGAATGCAATATACCAGAAATGGAATGGCTTTTAAAAGGGACTTTATCAAGCTATAAGTTTACAATTCTAAGTCTATAAAAATATTCAAACTAAGGCATCCAGAGAAAGATAACCTTGACTCAAGAAAGGTCGATGTCTGTCAAATGAGAATGCATGTGGCTGGTGTCTGCTGGTCCTTGTTCCCGATTCTGTTGCTTCCTGCTTCTGATGCCAGTGGTTTCCTCTCTAAGCATCTGTGGGCCTTTGTTTAGCTTCTCCAGGATACAGCTCTAGGTTCTTGCTTAACATCTCATGGGAAGGCACATGGTGACATCTGCTGGGCTCTGCATCTCCAAGCATCCTTGTCTAGGCATCTGCATTCTCTGTCAGCCCTCAAAGCATCCCCAAATGTCTGAATCTCTGTTGGCTCTGAAGTAACTGTTAGCTTTCTCAGCTCCTGGCATCTCCTGGGACTTCTGCATTTCCAAATTTGGTCTGCATCTTCATCTAAGGTTTCTTCAAATGTTTCCCCTTTAAAGGACTCCAGTAAACTAAGCAAGACCCATCTTGAATGGAAGGAGTCACATTTCCATCTAAGCAAAAGGTCACACCCTCAATTGGGTGTGCCACATCTCCATAGAAACAATCCAATCAAAAGGTTTCCACCTTACAATATCGCTGTTTTCATTTAGTTAGTTATTTTTGGGTGCATGGTCTGGGAATCGAACCTCGTCTCCACATGAAAGGCAAGCATTCTACCACTGAACCACCTGTGTACCCAGGATTGAATCAGGATTAAAAGAAACATGGCTGTCCCCACAAATTAGCTCAGAAAAAGGCATGACTTTTCTGGAGTACATAACAGCTTCAAACCAGCACACCCTAGAAATGATTGAGCCAAAGAAGACCTGGATGAACTCTCCACAAAGCCCTTGTTGACTAGGAAACAGTGTTCATGTGGAGGGAACTATGTAAGTCAGATTTAGGAACTGCCTGAATTTTGAAATGGCTCCCTATCCCACACACATCCATTGGCATTTAATGGAAGCTTTATTGGCTCAAGTTGTTCGAGAATATCCTCTATCCAAACCATTGACTGACCAATAAGTTATGCAAACACAGGGGTAATTCCCAAGAAGCCAGATTAATAAATAAAAATAAAGAATTTTTGAAGTCCAATCAGACACATCAACCTCAAACCAAAGAGTACACAAATTCCACAGATTAAGTCTAGACAAGTTACAAGAAAATTATAACAAAACAAAAATACTGTTGTGCAAGAAAATCAAAGTCCAAAGTTGCTACATTATATTGTCTAAAATGTCCAGTTTTCAATTAAAAATTATAGGATTTTCCAAGAAATACTCAGCCCTACTCATACTGAACCAAGAATTGCATATCCAGAAAAACTATATTTCAAATAGTAAATCTAGATGAAAACACTACCAGACTGTTAGAATAACTAGACAGAAAATCAACAAGGATATGAAAGATTTGAACAAAACTATTAAGCAATTTGACTTAACTGACCCAATGACTCTCTATACATATCCAAATGCACATGGAACATTCTTCAGGATTAGACAATATGCTAAACCATTAAACAGTGTTAGTGAATTTAAAAGTATTGAAATCATACAAATACATACTTTGCTTTTAATAGAACTAAATTAGGAAAAAACAAGAGGAAAAAATTGGGAGAAAGCCACAAATATTTGGAAACTAAACAACACACTTCTAAACAACCCATGGGTGGTAGAAGAAAGTTACAAAGTAAATTAGCAGATATTTTAAACTGAATTTTAAAAATGCAACATATCAAAACTTAAGGGATGCACCTAACTTAGTGCTTAGGAGAAATTTTTTTAGGTTTAAAGATCATTAATGGAAAAAAAGAAGAATCTCATTCAATAATCTAAGCTTCCACCTAAGAAATTAGAAAAAAAAAGGATAAGCAAACTAAACCCAAAGAGAGCAAAAGGAAGGACACAAGATTAGAGCAGAAATCATTGAAATGGAAAATACAAAAACAAAGCAGAAAAAAAAATGGAAACAAAATTTGTTTCTTTGAAAAAATCAACAAAATCAACAAACTGTTAGCTAGACTGAATAAGAAAGAAAGAAAAGACTAAAATTTTCAAAACCAGAAATGAAGGAGGGCATATTGCTATGAATTCTATAGGACTTAAAAGGCTTCTAAGAAAGTATGGGCAAAGTCCCTTGTGGGATGGGAGAAAAAATATGGAACTATTAAACTTTACCATCAGGGAATCCCCTGATACTGTGTCAAAACATTAGGGACACCCAAATAATAGCCAAGCCCTTGATCTTGAGGCTTACTGTTGTAAAGCTTATGTAGGCAGTGGAGAAGTTTAGTCTACCTATAGGTATGCTTTAAGAGTTACTTCTGGAGGATCTTTTTTGTTGCTTAGATGTGGCCTCACTCTCTCTACACCCAACTTTTCAGGTGAAATCATTGCCCTCCCCACTACATGAGACATGACATCCAGGAGTGAAAGCCTCCCTGGCAGCACGGGAGATGGCTCCCAGGGATGAGTCCAGCCCTGGCACCGTGGGATCAACAATTCCATCTCGACCAAAAGAGGGGAAAGAAGTATAACTAGTAAAGTATCAGTGGCTGAGAGAGTTCAAATAGAGTCGAGAGGCCACTCTGGAGGTCTCTTCTTATGTAAGCCTCAGTTAGACATTGCTACCTAACATAACTTGCCAAACCCCAACCAAAACCATTCCAGCCAATCCTAAAGAACACTAGGGCATTATATAAGATTCTACAAAGGTTCCATGTACTAGGGTAACTTTCCAGAAACCTACAACCTCCAGGTGGGTCTCTGGACCAGATGAGCCCTGAAAGTTAGAGGGCACAACCTCTCCAGAACATCAGCTAGTTCCATCTCCCTACCCCATATTATTGACAGCACCTTCCAACATGAAAAATTTAGAATGACCATAGCCCAAATACCTCTAAAGAGATAGAAAGATGAAAGGTGATGGTGGAGTTATACAAATAAGGTAGAGTTTAACAAACAAATATGATTGCTATATCATTAAATTGATACTTCTTTTAGTCACCAGTGTCTTAGAGCAGCTAGAAGTAAAAACCTAAAATTGTGGAATTGTAACCAATACCAAACTCTAAAATCTGTTCTACAACTAATTGTTGTGCAGTACTTTGAAATTTATTGCTTTTTTGTATATATGTTATTTTTCACCAAAAAAGTCAATTGTGATGATAAAAAAATAAAAAATAAATTTTAAAAAGGCTGCTAAGGGAATACTGTGCATAACTGTACACCAAGTTAGACTATATGGATGAAATAGATAAAGCACTAGAAGTAATTTATAAGCAAAAGTTATAAATACTTTTGCAAGGAAAATATGAAGCGATCATTCATAATTTTTTTTTAAAAAAAGCAGGTTCAGTGGTAGAATGTTCACCTTACATGCGGGAGACCCAGGTTTGGTTCCGGGACCATGTACCCAAAAAAAACCAAATAGAAGGGCTCTTTCCAAACCTGATAAAGATTGTTTATAAAAGAACTACAGCTAACATCATACTTAAAGATGAAAGACTGAATGATTTTCCTCTATGTTCAAAAACAAGGCTAAGTTTTTCACTCTTGCCATTCTATTCAACATTATTCTAGAAGGGAAGGAATAAAACTGTCTTTATTTGCAGATAACATAATCCTTTATATACAAAATCTTAAGGGATCCACTTTAAAAAACTACTAGAACTAAAAATGAATTCATGAAGTTCTTAGGATGCGAGAGTAATATACAAAAAAATAAATTATATTTCTATATAACAACAACAATCCAAAAATAAAATTGAGAATATTCTATTCACTGTAGCATCAAAAAGAATAAAATACTTAGAATTAATTTGAACAAAATCACAAGACTTGTACATTAAAAGCTATAAAATATTGCTGAAAGAAAAAGGAGAACAAAAGGAATTTCACTTCCCAATTGACTATAAACCATGATGAAGACCCTATAGTATTGTCTTGAGGACAGATATGTAGATCAATAGAACAGAATTGAGATTCCATAAACAAACTCTTGCATTTATAGTCAACTGATTTTTTACAAAGGTACCAATATAATTCAATGGGGAAAGAATAATGCTGGGCAAATGGACTATCTCATGCAAAAAAAAAGATGAATTTGGATCCTTACTACAAACTGTTAGAAAGAAAGCTGTACCTGAAAGAGTAAACGCTCATGGGCGCACAACCAAAATGTGGTAGCTGGTGCGCCAAGCGATAGAATACACAGGTTTTATACCCTGAGTTTAGCATGCAGGTCCCTCCCCTGTTTCTCTGCTGACTGGGTACTCCAGAGGTTACAGCCTATCCAGATAGTCTTTCCGCCGAAGTTTCTCTCTTTTGATTACACTTTGCATTTCAATGACCCTGGCCGTTACTTATTTAAACTTATTTTTTCCTATATAAGGATTTGACGTCAATTCTAGGTTTGCATCAGAGGCCTCTCCTTTCCCTGCCTGCAAGACCAGGCTGAGATATTTTGCAGCCATTTGTTTAGTTAGTTCCATTTCTCTCATCTTGCACCATCTTGTGTGAAAGCTAAACCTAATTTTATTCTTACAAAACTATTCTCAAAAGTGAACTCCACATGGATCATAGAACTAAATGAAAGAGCTAAATCCACAAAGCTTTTAGAAAAAAATAAAAGGAGAAAATCTTTGCAGCCTTGGTGTGCTGGTTTGAAAGGAAGTATACCCCCTACAAAAGCCATGTTTTAATCAAAATCCCATTTCATAAAGGTAGAATAATCCCTATTCAATACTGTATGTTTGAAACTCTAATCAGATCATCTCCTTGGATGATGTGATTTAGTCAAGAGTGGTTGGTAAGCTGAATTAGGCGACATATCTCCACCTATTTGGGTGGGTCTTGATTGGTTTATTGGAGTCCTATAAAAGAGGAAACATTTTGGAGAATGGGAGATTCAGAGAGAGCAGAGAATGCTGCAGCACCATGAAGCAGAGAGTCCACCAGCCAGCAACCTTTGGAGATGAAGGAGGAAAACGCCTCCCGGGGAGCTTCATGAAACCGGAAGCCAGGAGAGAAAGCTAGCACGTGACGCCATGTTCACCATGTGCCCTTCCAGCTGAGAGAGAGAAGCCCTGACTGTGTTCACCATGTGTCCCCTCACTTGAGAGAGAAGCCCTGAACTTCATTGGCCTTCTTGAACCAAGGTGTCTTTCCCTAGATGCCTTAGATTGGACATTTCTGTAGACTTGCTTTAACTGGGACATTTTCTCGGCCTTAGAACTGTCAACTAGCAACTTATTAAATTCCTTTTTTTAAAAGCCATTCTGTTTCTGATATATTGCATTCCGGCAGCTAGCAAACTAGAACACTTGGGTTAAGCAAGGAGTTCTTTAATATGGCACCAAAAGCATGATCCATTTTTAAAAAGTGAAAAATTGGACTTTATCAAAACTTAAAACTTTAATGCTTCAAAAGAAATCATGAACAATATGAAAAGACAAGCCACAGCCTAGGAGAAAATTCAGAAATCATATATCAGACAAAGGACTTGTATCCAGTTGTTCTAGTTTGCTAGCTGCCAGAATGCAAAACACCAGAGGCGGATTGGCTTTTAATAAAATGGGATTTATTTTTGTTAGTTCTTCAAAGGAAAGGCAGCTAACTTTCAACTGAGGTTCTTTCTTACATGGAAAAGCACAGGATGGTCTCTGCTGGCCTCCTCTCCAGGCCTCTGGGCTCCATCAACTTTCCCTGGGGTGATTTCTTTCTGCATCTCCAAAGGCCTGGCTGAGCTACAAGTGCTGAGATGAGGAATGCTGAGCTGCTTGGGCTGTGCTACGTTGAGCTCTCTCATTTAAGCACCAGCCAATTAAATCAAACATTATTCATTGTAGCAGGCACGCCTCCTAGCCAACTATAGATATAATGAGCAACAGATGAGGTTCACGTACCATTGGCTCATGTGCACAGCAACAGAACTAGGTGCCTTCACCTGGCCAAGTTGACAACTGAATCTAACAACCACATGTCCACCCCTTGTCAATTTGGCAACTACACGCATCACCTTGAACAATATTAAGGTGCAAAAAATTCTCTTCTGGCTGTGGACCTGTGAATCTCAAAAAAGTTGTCTGGTGGCAATATACAAAGGAGGACATTCACAGGATACAGGTTTTCATTTCCATAGGGAGAAACTGGAAAAACACAGATGAAAAACCTGCAGGACAAGAGCCATTGGATTTCAAAGTCTGAAAGTCATTTATCCTTCAGCTTTAGAAAGTGGCAGTCCCACCCTTTCCAAGCGCCTATGCAGTGGCCCACCTCTTTCCAAATCAACCTCGGGGAATATTGAGGAGACCACCTTTTTCTCAGCTCCAGTCTCTCCAGACATCAGGGCCACCCCTGGTCGCTTTGCCACTTCCGGGGCACACGCTCAACCCCTCCATGTGGTGGCAGCCAGGCTCTCCCCAGTCCCCAAGGAGTATGCTATACCTTTTCCAAGGCCTGAGGCTGCACAACTCTTCCACTGCAACGAAATGAGAGACTCATCCTCTGCCCTCAGGGAAAACTCACTCTCTCCATGTATATGGGTGGGTCCACTCTCCTGGCCGAGGTTTCTTGGCTTCAGACCTGAGCGTCCGTGGTTCTCACTCTGCAAACTCCAGTTTGTCCCTTTGTGTCCCCCTTTGTCCAGATTGGCAGTGGTTCTGTTTACATCAGCAGTCTCTTCAAGCACTCCTGGACTTCTCCATCATTCTCTTCACAGTTCCTCCAAAATCTTCCCCTTAGCCATAAAAAAAACATTCCAACATATCTGGTATTTGCAAACAGCAGCAGTACCCTACTCTCCGTTACCAAAATCTGTTCTAGTTTGCTAGCTGCCAGAATGCAATATACCAGAAACGGAATGGCTTTTAAAAAGGTGAATTTAATAAGTTGCTAGTTGACAGTTCTAAGGCCAAGAAAATATCCCAGTTAAAACAAGTCTATAGAAATGTCCAATCTAAGGCATCCAGGGAAAGAGACCTTGGTTCAAGAAGGCCAATGTCAGGGTCTCTCTCTCGAGTGGAAAGTCACATGGCGAACACAGTCAGAATTTCTCTCTCATCTGGAAAGGCACATAGTGAACATGGTCAGGGTTCCTCTCTCATCTGGAAAGGCACATGGCGAACACAATATCATCTGCTAGCTTCTTCTCCTGGCTTCCTGTTTCATGAGGCTCCCCGGGAGGCATTTTCCTTCTTCATCTCCAAAGATTGCTGGCCAGTGAACTCTGCTTCTCATTGCTATGTCGTTCTGTTCTGCTCTCTCTGAATCTCTTTCACTCTCCAAAATGTTTCCTCTTCTATAGGACTCCAGAAACTTATCAATGCCCACCCAAATGGGTGGAGACATGTCATCACCTAATCCAGTTTAACAACCACTCATGATTAAATCACATCTCCAGGGAGATGATCTGATTACAGTTTCAAACATATACTATTGAATAGGGATTATTCTACCTTTATGAAATAAGATTTAGATTAAAACCTGGCTTTTCTAGGGGACATACATGCTTTCAAACCAGCACACCAGTATATTAAAGAGTTATTACAAATCAATAATTAGACAACCCAGTTTTTAGATAGGCAAAAGATTTTAAATATACATTCTATCAAAGAAAATACACAAATGACTAATAAACTTATGAAAGGGTTCTCAACATCATTAGCTATTAGAGAAATGCCAATTAAAGCCACTGTGAAATACATTCACATCTGCTGCAGTGACTGTAATAAAAAAGACAATAGAAGTGTTAGTGAGACTGAAGAAATGGGAACTTTCATGCATAGCTGGTGGGAATATAAAATAGTATAGTCTCTTTGGAAAACTGGCAGTTTTCTGTAAAAGTTTAAAATGGTTCCACTTGACCAAGAGGACAATGCAAGATGTTCCAGGTTATAGTTTCCTCACAGAATCTTTGAACAACTAGCAAAAACCTGGCCGAGCCACCTTCCTCAGAACTCTGGAAAACAGTTAAAGGGCTGCAGTAAATGGGTTAATGGTGAATGAAGAAAACAAGCTGAAAAACAGAAGGAGAAGCTCATGGTGCCCCTACTAGCCTCACCCACCTCCCCCGCTCAGTGTGGTGCAAGCTTGCACTCCCATTGTGGGCTCTGGCTCTGTTCTAGAGAGATCAGATAACCCCTAGGTAACATACGAGACTTCCTGTATGTTGGTGCCAGTCTGTCAGGTAGCAGTCTGAAATACTGAATCAGGAAACTTGTCTCTGGCTTGCACTCCAGAGACCTTGCCTGGCAGGCAGAATTAGCTTGCTGACAGTTGCAGCTTTGTGAGAAATAATTAAGTCAAAGTATCCTGCGGCAAAGAACTATCTGCTTTAAGAAACACAATAGAGCATCCAGGAAAGGGGAATATCTATTTGCAGGGAGTATAAGGGGGTATTTGAATTCCTGTAAATGGGGAGTTCCTATGGCCATGAGCCAGCATGAACCAGGACAAGAAGCAAGCTCAAAAAAAGCAGCAAGGACCTTGAAGTTCACTTTCAGCTTGGGCTGATTTTCTTGATTACTAGGCCAAAGTCTGAAGGGGAGTGCCAGCCAATGCACAACCAATTTGCAAACACCGTGAAAAGTGTTTTTTGCCTTTGTTTGTTTGTTTTTATTAGCTCCTGGCACTCAAAGAAAACTCTGTCATACCAAACTTAGGGGACAAAGAGCTCAGGAACTAAATCCCTGAGTAAATATTTTTAAATATTATATTGTACAGTGTGCAACAAAAGATTATAAGACAAAGAAAGAAAGAGGAAATGATGGCATATCCAAAGGAAAAAGAGAAAAATCTAGAAACTATCAAAAAAGAAAACCAGACTATGTACATACCAGATAAAGGCCTTAAAAAACAATCCTGGATATGCACAAAGAGATAAAACAAAACACAGAGACAGAACTAAAGGATATCAGGAAAACAATGAATGAACAATATGAAAATCTCAATGAAGAGACATACATTTTTAAAAAATTTTTTATTAATTTTAAATTTAAAAATATGACAACAAAGAAACAAGCATTCTTAATATATAATCATTCCGTTCTACATATATAATCAGTAATTCACAATATCATCATATAGTTGCTTATTCATCATCATGATCATTTCTTAGAACATTTGCATCAATTCAGAAAAAGAAATAAAAGATAACATAAAAAGAAATAAAATGAAAACAGAAAAAAAAATTATACATACCATACCCCTTACCCCTCCCTTTCATTGATCACTAGCATTTCAAACTAAATTTATTTTAACATTTGTTCCCCTTATTATTTAATTTTATTCCATATGTTTTACTCATCTGTTGACAAGGTAGGTAAAAGGAGCATCAGACACAAGGCTTTCACAATCACACAGTCACATTGTGAAAGCTATATCATAATACGATCATCATCAAGAAACATGGCTACTGGAACATAGCTCTACATTTTCAGGCAGTTCCCTCTAGCCACTCCGTTACATCTTAAATAACAAGGTGATATCTACTTAATGCATAAGAATAACCTCCAGGATAG
>PVIY010061106.1:0-11362 GCA_004026745.1 Myrmecophaga tridactyla | reverse complement strand
ATTAAGCCTAAGAGTCACCCCCAAGAGAACCTCTTTTGTTGCTCAGATGTGGCCTCTCTCTCCAGCCAACACAGCAAGCAGACTCACCACCCTCCCCCTGTCTATGTGGGACATGACTACCAGGGGTGTGGATCTTCCTGGCAACGTGGGACAGAAATCCCAGAATGAGCTGAGATTCAGCATCAAGGGATTGAGAAAACCTTCTCGACCAAAAGGGGGAAGAGTGAAATGAGACAAAGTGTCAATGGCTGAGAGATTCCAAACAGAGTCGAGAGGTTATCCTGGAGGTTATTCTTATGCATTAAGTAGATAACCACCTTGTTATCCAAGATGTAATGGAGAGGCTGGAAGGAACTGCCTGAAAATGTAGAGCTGTGTTCCAGTAGCCATGTTTCTTGATGATGATTATATAATGATATAGCTTTCACAATGTGACTGTGTGATTGTGAAAACCTTGTGTCTGATGCTCCTTTTATCTACCTTCTCAACAGATGAGAGGAACATATGGAATAAAAATAAATAATAGGGGGAACAAAGGTTAAAATAGATTTAGTTTGAAATGCTAGTGATCCATGAAAGGGATCAGTAAGGGGTATGGCCTGTAAAATTTTTTTTTCTGTTTGTTATATTTTTCTGTTGTCTTTTTATTTCTTTTTCTGAATTGATGCAAATGTTCTAAGGAATGATCATGATGATGAATATGCAACTATGTGATGATATTGTGAATTGCTGAGTGTGTTGGGACTGTTTGTGTTTCTTGTAATTTTTTTTAATTAATAAAAAATTAAATAAATAAATAAATAATAAATAATAGGGGGAACAAATGTTAAAATAGATTTAGTTTGAAATGCTAGTGATCAATGAAAGGGATCAGTAAGGGGTATGGCTTGTAAAATTTTTTTTTTCTGTTTGTTATATTTTTCTGTTGTCTTTTTATTTCTTTTTCTGAATTGATGCTAATGTTCTGGGAAATGATCATGATGATGAATATGCAACTATGTGATGATATTGTGAATTGCTGAGTGTATGTGTTAGGAATGTTTGTGTTTCTTGTAATTTTTTTTAATTAATAAAAAATTAAAAAAAAAAAGTCAACCAAGTTTTGTGCCTGATGCTCCTTTTATCTATGGTATGGACAGATGAGTAAAACACACGGATTAAAAATAAATAATGGGGGAACAAATATTAAAATAAATTTAGTAGATTGAAATGCTAGTGATCAATGAAATGGAGTGGTAAGAGATATAGAAAAGATAGGGAAAATAAAGGGTAAAATATATTGGGTAGATGGAAATATTAACAGTCAATGAGAGGGAGGAGTAAGGGGGTATGGCATGTGTGAGGTTTTTTCTTTTCTCTTTTTATTTCTTTTTCTGAATTGATGCACATGTTCTAAGAAATGATCATGGTGATGATATTGTGAGTTTTTGATTATATACCAAAAATGGAATGATCCTATGGTAAGAATGTTCATGTTTGTATGTTATGTTTAAAAAAAAAAAAAAAGTCAACCCAATTTATCTAAAATGTTACCTGGCTGTATACGCACATTTGACATTATCAGGAGGCACCGTTTTTAAAGGGTGATTTCTGCATTGCTGGTAGAAGATCGTGACTAATTCTCATGGTAAAATTTTTTCATCTCCTGTTCCATGAAGCCTTGCCTGATGGCTCTAGTCTACACTGGTCTCTCCTTTCTCTTAGATTTTAAAGTATAATTCAGATTATATCACACCCTGACGTTCTCTAAATCTTATTATGGAGCTTGGAATGAGCTCGAGCTTCTTTCCCATTTGGCCTCATCTCCCACCAGCTTCTCCTTTACACCGCAGCAGCCTTGGACAGTGCCATGCTCATCCCTGCCTCAGGATGTTCCCACTACCTGGAATTCTCTTCCCTTGATCTTTGCTTGGCCAGTGCCATTGGCGCAGCCTGGCTTGCCTTCTGGATTGTTCTCCCAGCTGCTGGGCTTTTACAACCCTCTTCTGTTTTCTCCAAAGCATTGACATTCTCTTAGTCAGGTGTTTGCTTTCTTTTTCACTTTCTCCCTCATGAGACCATCAGTGCCACCAAGGGCTGTCTTGTCCACCACTGTGTCCCCACCTCTGGCGTCAGTCTGGCTTGCAGAAGGCATGAGAAGAATGCTGGTTGGACAGCCAGCTGAACAAGCCTATGACTCATCAGTGAGAGCCTACACCCTCCACTCGTGTTGCTTCTGTGGCCCGGGCCTTTGCCGTCATTTGACAGCAAAGATAAGGAAGGACCCAAGGGCAGAGGTGGCCTTCTGTCCTGCAAGCTCAGCAGCACTTGCTGGACACTTGCTAAAGTATTTCTGGACAAGGTTTGAGAAGCAGACATCTAGGGCATTGGCAAACCAGGGCGAGGGATGGTTGGAAAAATGGAAAAAATTTAGTCTGAAGAAGAGACGATTTAGGAATGATGCAAAGTTTTGAAAGGGCCATTTGTGAGAAGTAGGCTACATAATTGCATGTGTTTCTGAGGCAGAACAAAGAGCAGTGGGCAGAAGAAATGGCAAGGTGGATGTTGGTTCAGATTGAGGAGGATCTATTTGAGCACCTTGTCTCGCTGCAGAATGGCTTGCCTTGTGAGGTAATGACTCCTGTCACAGGGAGAATTCAAGCAGAGGCCAGATGATTACTCCCAGGGAATGTGGTTGAGAGGAGACATGGAGAAGAAGGCTGGAACAGGTGACTCGTAGGGCATTTCCACCTCTGAGCTTCCAGGAATGTCCTGAGCTGAAGAGCATGTACTACACTGTTCTGATTTTTAGGCATGACCTAGAATTGTAATCCAGTGCTTCTGGAAAAGGGGAAAGAGCCATTCCTGATCTATATGTCCTCAGTCTGTCAAGGTGTGGGAAGGAATGAAAGCAGTGAGCAAGTGACTTCCTGAGTTCCAGGTGACAGGGAGAGGGCAGAGCCAACGTCCATGATCTTGGCAGAGAATTTTCCGTTTTCTTGCTGGTTTGTTTCATATCCAGCTCCTCTGAGGGCAGGGACTTGTCCATCTCATTCACCCCTGCCTCCCTGTGTCTAGAACAGTGTCCTGCATTTAGTAGGTGCTCAGTTTGCACCTGTAGGGAAATCCCAACCCACTTCTGGCTGTGTGATCTCGGGTCAGGTCCTTCATTTCTCTGAGTCTGTTTTCATGCCTCCTTGATGGGGATGATGACATGAGGTTGACAAGCATCCCCACGTGCCTGTGGACGTGCCTGTGCCCAGCCCGGGTGATACCCCTAGTATTTTTAGCAGCCCTAACCACACATCTGTTGCCAGCTTCCACCTCTCCATTCCCACTGGGCCCTGGGCAGGCAGTTTCCAGATCCTGCCCACTGGCCCAGCTTCTGGAGCCAGAATGAGATGCTCGTGCCAAGGCTAGGTGAGCACAGGACAGGCAGAGCCTTGGGCTTGGCCGAGGCTGAGTCACAAGCCTACAAACTGGGGTGTGTGTCACAGGGATGGGACACCCACTTCCGGCCCAGAGGAGCCTGGGGCTCATGTCTCATAGGCAGGTGAGGTCAAACACAAAAAGTCTTTGAAAAAGAAAGGGAAGGGGAGGACAAGTGGAAATTTTTTATTCATAGCTGCCTGGGCTTCCCATCAGCTCAGGAACCTCAACCAGCCTCCAGTCTGCACCTGGCCTGACCTGGGACTCTCTTGGAATGGGTTTCCCAACTGCACATTCAGCTGGGCCTGAAGGTGTTCCCCTGCCAGGCCATCACACACACCCTTGTTGTCTAGCCTCAGTGCCACAGCTGATGCTGTTCCCTAACCTGGCTTGCTCTTCTCCTCCTACCTTCACCTGCTGAAATCCTGCGCATTCCTAAACTCAGTTAAAACCATTTTCCTTGAGACTTTACACCATCTTTTGGCACAGTCCTGCTGCCCTCCTTTGCCTGCCTCAGGATTTCAGGCCTCAGTGAGCATATGGCACATCACTTGGCACCCCACACTTACCTGAGGGGTACCCACACTTACCCTCCATGCCCTTCACCCCCACCCCCGGAATCATCCACCCTCCCCGCCAGCTTGAATCACTGGTGGTTCTGTGACCTCAAAAACTTCCATATAACCCCACACGTATTTATCCAAATGTCTTACAGAGCCCCCATCTGTTCTTACAGGTTTGAACCACAGAGTCTGAACACAAGACCAGCTGCTTGTTTAAAAAGACATCACCACTTTCTCTTGGTAGCTCTGAGGATGCTTGTTCCATTCCATTTCTGTGGGTTTTTTGTTTGTTTGTTTTTTTGGAAGCCTCTGCTTTCCCTCTCTTTCCTCCCCAGAAATACTGGACACAGGAGGGTCTCAATGAGTGTTTGCTGAATTTCATATGCCGGATGCTAGGAGGAGCTGGCAAGGGGCAACGTGGCCTCTGCAGTGAAGAAGTTTGCATGCCAATTATTCAGTTCATGAACAGCCCTAGAGCCCCAGTTTGGGTGGCTGTGGTGGGGCTGGGTAGCCTGCCTCAGGCCTGATGTGGGGTGGAGACCTTCCTGCTTGCCAAGGCCAGGTGGGAAGTGGCTGGACTCAGATCCTGGCCTCAGCCCTCGCCCTTTTGAGCAAGGCTTTTCACTTCTCTGAACCTGGCTTTTCTCATCGGTAAGCCTGGAGGGTATCACTCTTACTTGCCATTATTGGAAAGATTGAACCTGTTGTACGTCAGCTGCCTGGCCCTGGGGGTATTGGTAAATGGTAGCTCTTTCTGGGCATCCCTCCCCCTACTGTTAGGCATAGGCATGGCCCCTATCCCCATCTCTTGTCACCAGGGTGAGAAGGGGAGGCACAGGTACATAAAAAAAACACATACACAACAGAAGTTGCCTAAGTGCAATTTCGCAAAGCCAGCAGGAGACAGATTATAGGAGTGGGCCTTCACCTTCTCAGAGAGTGGTGCTGCCTTTCCAAAGAGGGAGGGGTGCTTGAGAGGTCTTCCAGGAGGAGGCAGCCCAAGGAGGGTGCCAAGGAGGAGCATCTTCGGGCTGGGAGGGTACATTAGTGGGTGAGGGGGCATCACAAGAGGCCAAAGCAAGGAGGCGAGAGAGGCCCAGCAACTAGCGGGTGAGTGTACTGCATAAGCAAGTGCCTGGAAACAGGCCTCCATGTCCAGCTGCTGAGAGGCCAGTGCTCAGGAAGACCCAGACCTGGGAGACAGGCCAGGACCACAGGCTCAGCTCTCTCCATGTCCATCTTCTTGGGAAACTCAGCCCTGTGTGCGGTAGTGCAAGGAGCATGGCTTTGGAGCCAGACAACAGCCATACGACCTTGGGCAAGTCACTTTACCTCTCCAAGCCTCAGTTCCCCCAAGTGCAAAGCAGCGTTGTTGGGAGGAAGCGGTTGTTGTGTATAAAACACTGAGCATGCAGCCTGGGACCGTGGAAGGGGGTTTTGGGTTCTGTTTCCCTGAGAACTCTAACTAGTACAATGCCCCAGGTGCTCGGTGAAGGTAGACTGCTGGGCTGAGTGAGCCAAGGGGCAAGTGGGTGGCTACCTCCCAGCCTGGTCCTGGGGAGCACCTGGCTCTGGGTGCCAGCTTTCTGCCACATAGCAGGAATGCCATGACCTGTAACTAACCCAGGCCCAGCTTGGTGGGCGGGTGGGTGGGCTCCCCTGGTGCCCACATGATATTCCCATCAGCTGTGATGAGCTCACATGCCACCAGATGAAACCCGAACCACAGGCTGGAACCAGTTGCACAGAGAATAGCACAACAGGAAGGGCATGTTGCAAGCCTGCGGGAGGGAGAGTGGATGGGGCCCTGGCTCTGCTGTTTCCTGCAGCCCATGCCATCCAGGGGCTGCCAGGATTCAGATGGCCAGGGAATGGCTAAATGAGCACACACCCTTCTCCAGGCCTTGGATTCAGCCCTGGTGGTCTCTTGGACGTCTCCCCTGGAGCCATGGAGGAGCTGCTACCCCTGAACTTGTTCTTAAGCTGTAAGGAGGGCTTTGCCCATGGCCTTCCAGAACCTTCCTGTTCCTCTGGCCTCCAGTCCTTCATTCCCATTGCCCCCATTGCCTGCTCCTCAAAACTGCCCACCTAAACCATGCTTGGGCCCCTCTCCAAGCTGGATCACGGTGGGTGTCATCTGCTTCCCCCACCCAGCAATAATTGCTGGAAGGTAGAGCATGTGGATTTTTCCTTTACCTAGCATGATACCTGGCATTATGTGTCTACTGAGTTAGGGAGAGACACGGGGTTGGAGGAGGGAACCAGACCTGAATGTGAGAAGCATCTCTGGCCCGGACTTTCTGGGCCTCAGTTGCCTCACCTTTGGAAGGAGAGCAGGACTCACTCTTCATCCTTTGGGGTCTTCCACTGGTCTTGAATGCTCCATGCAGCCTCCTTCCACCACCCTCTCATGCTTGTCTCCCCTCACCCTGCCCCCACTTCCCCAAACACTGTACTTTGGTGCTAAATCTTTGTTCTTTACACCTTGAATGTTCTGACCACCCACTGTGATCTACTTTCTAACGTTCATGCACCTGAAGAAGGAAAGGATATTCCTTCGTCACACACTGCTGAGCACCTGCCGCCTGGCATACACAGCTCTAGTTCAGATGATTCTAGACCTTCGGTAACTCATGCTCTCAGCCTCTGGATTGGACCTACCATGTGCTGCCCAGAACCCAGAGGGAAGAGAAGGCGGGTGGTCATGGACAGTCCACCAGGCAGGGGAGCTGCCTGAACTTGTCTGGAGTTAGCTTCTCTCCTACCCCTGTCCCCAGTGGGGCTTTTTGGATTGCAGTGTGGGTCCTGAGGGGTCTCCGACTTGGCTGGAGGCCCCTGCAGAGGGAGAAGGGGGTGCAGGGAGATGAGGTGGGGCAGGAGTGGAGGCTGGGAGGAGCCAGGGCCCACCGAGGACCGCTGGAGTGGGTGCACAGGCAGCAGGGTGGGGTGCCCTGTGGGGAGGCACCTGCATTCCTCCGTGGGTGATAACGCAATCCAGGCGGGCGCTAACCTGAGCTGAAAGCCCACGTCCCCTGAAACAGGAACTCCGTGACAGTTCCTCCTGGGGCTGGGAGAGTGGTGGAGGGAAAGGGGGAGAGAGTCAGCGTTTCCAATCCGGGCTGGCTGGGCACCTCACCTGCTCATTGTCCCCCTTGTGAAGACCTGGAGCTGGTTCTGGGGAGCAGGATGACGTGGGCCAAAAACCAGTCTTTGTCAAGAGGCCATTACCACGTGCTAGGAACTCACCAAGCACTGAATTTACCGATGTGACCACATTTTATTACTCAACAGCCACCTTCTGAAGTAGGGATGGAGTGACTTATCCCAAAGCACATGGCTTGTAAGGTATGTATTGGGTGATTCAAATTCAGGTTTGTCTCGGGCCTGGAAGGAGGGGATGTCAGCTAAACTCTTGGGCGCAGGTTCATGGCACAAACTTGATACTTTAACAAATTTTTAAAAAAATAATTTTGTTCATTTCCTAACTACACCCCCTCCAGTATAAAATGTATCCATGCTTATTATCAACTATTTGGAATATATAAAAAAGTAGAAAGAAAAAAAGTCCCCCATGAGCTTACCCCTGTTGATTTGTCAGTATGTTTCCAGAGAGGCAGTTTGGGGAGGAGAGCCCGGCCTCTCCAGCCAGCTCTGATGTGGACCCTCAGCCAATTCCAGCACCACTCTGTGCCTTGCCTGTGATGTGGGGAAAGCTAGCACCCGCCTCATAGGGTTTCTGTGAAGGGGTCGCATGGGAAAAGGGCCTGGCTCCTCATTGTCACTCAGTAAATATTATATGTTATTTCTTGTATCCTTTGTTTTGCACTTAAAAAAGATTATATATGTGTTGGTGTGTGCACACAGTTTTGTCTTCTGCTTTTTTCGTTGCTTCGATATCATTAAATATCTTTACATACATTATTTTAACTGGCTGCATATACATAAACCATTTACCATATTTTTCTTAACTACTCTGTTGCCCACTTTTGCCTGTGTTTAGAAGGCCTTTTATTTATTTAAAAATTTTTTTTTTAACATGGACAGGCACCAGGAACTGAACCTGGGTCTCTGGCATGGCAGGTGAGAACTCTGCCACTGAGCCACTATTGCCCGCCCCCTTTTATTTATTTTTGTAAGCTTTTTTATTGTATAATATAGCATATATACAATATGCTTATATACAAATGCTTCCCTTTTTGGTCGGGAAGGTGTTGTTGATCCCGTGGTGCCAGGTGCCAGGGCCAGACTCATTCAAACATTTATTAAAATAAACATTTTTATTGTATAATATAGCGTATATGCGAAGCAAAAAAGAAAAAAGCAAGTATTTTGAAAGCCCACTTCAACAAGTAGTTACAGGACAGATCCCAGAGTTTGTCATGGGCTACCATTCCACTATCTCAGATTTTTCCTTCTTGCTGCTCCAAAACACTGGAGGCTAGAAGGAATATTAATATAGTGATTCAGCAGCTATACTCATTTGTTAAATCCTATTTTCTCTGTTATACCTTCTCTTTCTCCTTTAATCCTCCTCACAATCTATAGGGATCTTTGGGGAATGCCTGTTCTGACTTTTTCATGGTGAGAAGGGGTGTTGACACTACAGGATAGGGGGTGTAATTTATTGATAATCCTGGAGAAGCTGGTCCCTCTGAGTTTCAGGATTTATCTGACCTAGAACCCTCTGGAAATTGTATGTTCCAGGAAGGCAAACCTAGTGCATGAAACATTTATAGGCTCTCAATACCAGCCCTAGTTGTTCTTAAGAGTCAACAGGCACATTGCTTCTCGGCCTTTTGGCTAAGATCAAGTGTAGTATCTGTTCTTATCAGTTTAATATTTGATAAGTCCTCTATCCGAGGACAATATATTAAATGGATTTTTGGAGCAGGGAGATGGAATAGGAGCTTTCTCCGTCCACTCCACGCATCGACCTGGTATTGCAGTACTTCCAGGAACAGTGCACCCCCCTCGGGGGAATAATAAATGTATAAAAAATCAGAAAAAAAAAGAGTCAACAGGTGTGATGTTGATTGGGGTTTAGCAAACCATGGCAATTAGTACTATCTAACTGAATAGAGTAGCCTCCAGAATAGCCTCTTGACTCTATTTGATCCCTCTTGGCCACTGATGCCTTATTTTATTACATTTCTTCTCCCCTTTTTGGTCGGGAAGATGTTATTAATCCCATGGTGCCAGGGCCTGACTCATCCCAGGGAGTCAGGCCACATGTTGTCAGGGAGAGTTTCACCCTGAATGGCTTGTACCACAGAGTCAGGAGGGCAATGATTTTCCTTGCAGACTTGGGCTTAGAGTGAGAGAGCAACAAAAAAGACTTCCTGGAAGCCGCTCGTACGCCTTGTTACGAGGTAGACTTAGCTTCTCCCCTAAAGAAATAAGTTTCATAAGAACAAGCCTCAAAATCCAGGCCTATTTTCTTGGGAGTCCCCAATGGTTGAGAGGGTACCTGGGATTTCCCAGATTGGAAAGTTGAATAATTCCATTTATTGTTTTTCTTTTTTGTTCTTTTGAATCCTTAGGGTACTCTACCAACTCTTTTTTAATTTTTAAAGATTTTAAAAGGTTTATATTTTAATTAGGTAATAATAAACAGTACACCAAACATGATAATAAACAGTACACCAAACATTCAATGTAATGAATGCAATAATGAAGTAACTAACAAACTGTGAAAGGGGAGGGCTAGGAGAGAGAGCACTCCACTATTCTTTTAAGTTGATGTGGGAAAATGTGACATTGGAGTGGGTTTGTAGGACAGATGTGATTTTCACAATGGATATTGCAGAGAAGCCATTCCAGATTCCACCAATTCTTTTTAATGATCAGCCCACCATAGTCTGAGATGTATCCTGGTATTACATTAAACTATAGAGAATTACAAGGCCTCGTTCCTGTTCTGGACTCCAGGAGTTTGGGCTGTTTAAATGAGCTATCCACACAAGTTGATTTAGATTGTTACAGAAAATTTAGGTTCTAGACATAGTAAACCTCTCTTTGATTTCCTACAGTAGGTGAAGGTCTAGAGTACACACACTATCAGCTTTTACCCTGCATTCTAATTTACCTTAGACCCAGCCAGTTTGGCTTTGCTTTAAACTCTAATTGAGGCCTGATCTCTTTTTCGATTACTTTAACTGTTTTTATGTATAGCTGTGCTGACTTTCAGGGCTCCGTTTCTGGGACCTAGGTTTCACAGAGCTACTCAAAGTTCCAGGGAAACACCAACTGATACACATAGCTCAGTGTCTCAGAATCTAGAAATACACTTACAACTTCAGACCAAATGTGGCTGCTATAAGGGCCCACAATCTATGCTCCCATTTTTTAATAAGTGTTTTCTGAGAGAGACCATAGCATAGTTTTTCTGTTGTTTCTGGCTTATTTTGCACAACACATTGTCCCCAAGGTTTATTCAGTTTGTTATGTGCCCCTCGACATCCCTCTTTACTGTAGCGGCACCAAATTCCATCATATAAACGTATCACAGTTCACCATTCTGCTTCTCAGTCATTGAAACCTTCAGCTCCCTCCATCTATTGGGTATTGTGGATAATGTCCAAAATAAACAAACCATGTTTTTCAGTAGCCTTTCTTGGTTGTGCAAACAGCAGTACTCTCAATTTTAGACAATTTTTACTGGTCTGTAATGACAAAGAACAGGAAAACATAACATAGCGAATCAAAACTACCCGTTATCATTTCCCCTCCACCGCCTCCAGTTAGTCCCCACTAGTAGTACTATGGTACTGTAGAAGGCTTTTTATTATACAGTGAAACAAGGAAATAGAAAATTCAGCTACAACAAACATGGGCCCTGGGTGAGCACTTCTACCCTGGGCTGGACAGAGGTGACAGGATGGAGAGGAGCAAATGTAGAAGACAGCCACACGTGTTCTTTTGTTTATTCATCCCAAACATTCCCTGAATGCCTCGTCTGCCCCAGGCCATGCTTTCAGGACATGGAGGGGACAAGACGCATTCCTGGCCTTGAGGGGGAAGCAGACACACTCACATGACAGCAATGCAGTGTGACAGAAATTGCTCAATGCTGGTAGAGTCCTAGCGAGGGGCAGAGAAGAATTCCTGGAGGAGGTGACTCCTGAGCAGAGTCTTGAGTTAGCCTATAGGAGTTGGTTAGCCGACAGGGTTTGAGTGAGATCCTTCCTGGCCCAGAGGTGAGAGAAGCCTTGGTGAACTTGGAGGGGAGGGTGGGGAAGCAATTTAGGGTGATTGGCAGATGTGGTGTTTTTTTTTTTTTTTTAACATGGCTTATAGACAGCTTTTAAAAAAAATTTTTTATTAATTAAAAAAAATTACAAGAAACACAAACATTCCCAACACATACACTCAGCAATTCACAAAATCATTAT
>PVIY010061105.1:0-11358 GCA_004026745.1 Myrmecophaga tridactyla | reverse complement strand
TCCTCACTACGTGGGACATGACATCCAAGGGTGAAAGTCTCCCTGGTGGCATGGAAGATGACTCTCAGCAATGAGTCCAGATCTGGCACCATGGGATCAACAATTCTATCCTGACAAAAGGGGGAAAAGAAGTGTAACTAATAAAGTATCAGTGGCTGAGAGAGTTCAAACAGAGTTGAGAGGCTACTTTGGAGGTCACACTTATGCATGCTTTAGTTAGATATTGCTACTTATCATAACTTGCCAAACTCCAACCAAAACCATTCCAGCCAATCCTAAAGAACACCAGAGTGCAATATATAAGATTCTACAAATGTTCCTTGCACTAGGGTAACTTTCCAGAAACTTACAACCTCTAAATGTGTCCTTGGACCAGCTAAGTCCTGAAACCTAGAAGGCCCAGCCTCTCCAGAACATGAGCTAGTTCCTTTTCCCTACCCATACTATTGGCAACCCCTTCCAACATGAAAGGGTTAGAATGGGAATAGTCCAAATACCCCTAAAGAGTGGGATAGAAAGGTCAAAGCTGATGGTGAAGTTATACAGAGAGTGTAGGGTTTGACAGATGAGTATGATTGCTGAATCATTGGATTGATGATTGTTTTGGTCTCTAGTATCTTGGAGCAGCTGATAGGTAAAGACCTAAAACTGGGCAATTGTAGCCCATACCCAACTCTGAAGTCTGTTCTACCATTAGTTGTTGTGCTGTGCTTTGTAATTTATTGCTTTTTGTATATATGTTATTATTCATAAAATATAAAAAAAGTTGATTGTGATGACAAAAAAATATTTATTCCTTCTAGCCCCCTATGTTCTGGAACGGCTAAAAGGAAAAATCTAAGATGATGGTATGGTAGTCCATGACAGACTCTGGGATCTGTCCTGTAACTACTTGTTGAAGCGTGCTTTGAAAATGATTGCTTTTTTCTTTCTTTGCTTTGTATATATGTTATATTATGCAATAAAAAAGTTTTAAAAAAGTGATTCCTCTTGGCTACTTCATTAAGAATGATCTGTTAGGCAGCAGGAATAAATGCAAGGAGATCAGATTTGAGGTTGTTGTAGTAATTTATGGTAGACCAAAGATATGGAGGCTTAGCTTAGGATTTTTCCAATTTGGGAGTAAGGAATGGTCATATTTGTGCCCATCAAAAATTTTGAGTGCATAGCCTACAGGATTTGCTAATATTAGCAAATATTGGGTTGGGAGGGATATGGGTTGGGAGGGAGAGGAGATGCCTGGGTTTTTAGTTTGAAAATCTGGGATGATTTTGGAGGCATTTATTAAAATGGATAACACTAGGGTGAGAAGCAAATTTGGGAAGAAAATCAGGAATTCTATTTTGCTCATATTTGCTTTAAGATGTCTATCAGATTTCTGAGTGGAGATACTGGGTTTGCAACATAAATCTGAAGCCCAGGAAAGAGTGGTCTGGGATGGAGATATAAATTTGTGTGTCATCAACATATAGAGGGAATTTAAAACCATGGGTCTGAATGAGATCTCCTAAAGAGTGAGTGCATAAGAGAAAAGAGAAGAGATCTGAAGCCTGAGGCTTCAGGCAATCTATAGATTAATGGTCAGGGAAATAAAGCAGCAGCAGCAGGGGAGACTAAGAAGGAGTAGTCACCTAGGTGGGAAGACAGAGGATATGTTTCCCTGAAACCCAAATGAATCAAGTGAATCCAGGAAAAGAGAGTCATCAACTATATCAAATCATGCTGATCTGTGTGCTGAAAAACCGCTGGTGAGCCATTGTAAGTTGGGGACATAACACTAGTTTGCAAGGTAGAAATTGAACTAAATAGAACAAAATGCATTATTGTCATTATCATCATCATCATCATCGTCATCATCATCATCCATATAGTAGTAATCAATATTTGTTCTATAGCTTTTATGTTTCAGACACTGTGCTATGTGTTTGCATGCATTATGCTCACAGCAACCATGTGAGGTATACTCTATTATCATTCCCATCTCACAAATGGGGGAGCTGAGGCTTGGTGATATTACACCACTTGCTGTATTTCACACAGTGTGATCTGGGACAAACTATTACCCTTCTTTCAGCCTCAGTTTCCCTCATCTGTAAAATTAGTGAATAGATTTTTTTCTAAAATTTTTCAAACAACAGGGCCCTCTCATCTTTAAAAAAAGAAAGTGGATGTGGAAACTCAATGTACACAACAGCAGGGCTCCACTATTTCAGGTTTAGATGTGTCTACCCCCACTTCTATTCTGCCCTGTGGTTTGCAAATCACCTAACTAGATGAATTCTATATGTGGCTTTTAGAATTTTAGAATTCAGATTCTCACTTGGCCCACCTTCTGACCAAAGGTTGACATTACAGGGTCATTGGTCAGTGTTATGAAATCCATCTGTGACTCTGAACCAAACCACAGAGCCACTAGTACATGGTGGGGCAGAGCAGAGTCATGGCCACTGCACTCTGGTGAACTAGCCACAATGTAAATTCCTCACCACCACCCCCATTCTGGATGAATAAAACTCAATACCACACCTTGAAAAAATTTGGTGTTTGATAAGTATTCAGTTCCTTAAAAAAGAATTGATTGAATGGCTCTTTGTCATTTTTTTAAGAAAACGTTTCTTTACCTCCTCCAGTCAAATCTAGGCCTCCTCCTCTGTTGCTTGCACTCTCTGACTAACCCCACTATAGTCTTTGTTCTATTGGACAGTCATATATGTCTGAATACATGTCTGTCTCCCCACTAGGTGGAATCACTTTTACCTTTCTGTCCATAGAACCCAGCACAGGGTCTGGTGACTATGCTTGTGCCAGTTTGAAAATATTTTATACCTTAGAAAAGCCATGTTTTACTCCTGATCCAATCTTGTGAAGGCACCTTTTCCTTTAATCCTAATTTCGTATTGTAGGGCAGAAACATTTGATTAGATTATCTCTGCAGAGATGTGGCCCTGCTTTTTCCAGGTGGGCTTGATTAGTTTACTGGAATCCTTTAAAAGAGGAAACATTTTGGAGAGAGTTAGAAATGACAGAGGTGACAAACTTCAGAGCAGAGCTGACACAGATGCCAACACTTGGAGAAAAGAGACAAGGATATTTGATGATGCATGGAGCCCAGCAGACATCGCTATGAGATGGTAAGCAAGCCAGAAGCTGGAGAGCCAAGGGAGTCCAAGAGATAAAAGCCAGCCCCAGAGAAGCAAAGTAAGGAACCCCCATAGGAACTGAAAGCACAAAGCCCATGAGCAAGGGACCAGCAGATGACAACCATGTGACTACCCAGCTGACAGAGGTGTTTCTGACCCATGGACCTTTCTTGAATTAAGGTACCTTTCCCTGGATGCCTTAGTTTGGATATTTTTATAGGCTTTTAACTGTAAACTTGCAACTTAATAAATTCCCCTTTTTAAAAGCCATTCCCTTTCTGGTATATTGCATTCCAGCAGGTTTTACAAACTAAAATAATGCCCAACTAGGAATAATAATCTCTCCTTTTTGGAAGAAGATGACTGTAAGAAGGACAGGAGCACTGTTTGGCAGACCTCAAGAGAACTTGGTGCCTCCCACTCATTTGTCATTTAGTAGCAAGTTTTGTCTCTGGGAACTTGCTCTGTGCAGCAATATAAGCTTGAGATTCCTAAGTGCCTATAAGCATGCTATGAACAAAGATGCATGCATGTGTTCCACCTCTACCAATATGATCATACTGTTATGTAGCACTTAGAATGCAAAATCTTGACTTTGGTCTTCCAGCTCTAGCTATGCTAAGGGAAATGGAATACATTCAGGCAAATGCAGGAAAATACATTCAACAGCCTGCATTTGAGAAGACTGACATTTGTTATGATGTGCTGCAGGGGTGGGGACAGGGTGGCAATTCCAATCAGTGCAGAGGCCTTTTGTAGCAGAAAATTGAAAATGCTCATTGTAAATGCCAAGTGATTCCAGGCCTGAAGTCTGCTGCCAATGGGGATTTTGACCTATTGCCTAGAATGAAAACCTTCGTCCTCTCTGTTCAACTAGAGCAGCATGATAGAGCAGAAAGAACATGCTGTTGGACTTCAGAGGGGCAGAACTAGGGGTAGTATTCCAGTTTTGACTGCTATTGCACATTTTACCCACTGTTACCAGCAGAGAAGGTGGTGGAAGGAGAAAGATTGTCTTGAGAAGTGGACGCTGGCTTGACAGATTGAGACTATCACCATTTGAGGGTGTAGCTGGGGAGCATGAAAAAGAGGGGAGATGTATATCAAAGCACCAACTAATTTAGTAATGTTCCTGTTATCAGTTTTTTCCTGGTGGTGGTGATGGTGCATTTCACCAATCTCAAAGTATTGTCTCAGCTTAGTTGTCATGATCACTGTGACAGCAGCCTCATCCTGGGTCTTACTCCAAATCCAGAAAAAGGCCCAAACTCATTGTGAAGTTCCAAATTGCACATACTTCTTCCATGTTACATCTCTTCCTCATCATTTTTTCCCCGCAGATTTAATCTTAGCCATTTGCCATGAACTCATCACCAAGTTCCTTAGTGAAAATAACCAGGTGTCTGAGCGACCTGGGAAATTTGTTACAGATGCAATATCCCATTTGGATGAGAAAATTGTGGGTCATGAGCTCTCCAAGTTTCAGGACTTTAATATTATCAGTTTTTCTTCAATTACATTTACTTTGAACATCTAGAAAAATGACCACGAGGCTATTTCTAAGTTTCCTGTCATCTGAGAGGTGGTCTAGGTACCAATGGCAGAATGTCACATCCTACTTGTTGCTAATTGCACCCAGAGGCAGGAAACACATTTGGGAATTTAGTAAGTGAGTAAGTGGACTCCGAGAATGATGAAAGAATTTTATGTTCTTGCCATTAAATGGCCATAATGAAGGCAAGGCTAAGATAATATCTGAACAGACCAAATGATGTGATTATGACACAGCTAATATGCTCATTTCAACTACAATACTGAGTACAGAAATGAATGACACAAAGTGTTCTCCTGTGCACTACTCATGATGCTGGGCTCATCATCTGCCTCACAGCTTTTTAATGAGACATTGCTCATGTACCTGTGTGATGAGCAGAGCAGGGATTATATAAATTTTCACATGAGGAATTTGAGGTCCAGAAGATGGGAAGTATCTTGACCATAGCCAAAGAGCAGCAGACTCACACGTAGAATCCAGTCTTTCTGACTGCAAGTTCATTGCACCATCCTTAACACCAATCACATTTCCTGTCACAGAATTATTAATCTTTACTAAGCACCTTTTTACACAAGATGTTTGTACTAGCATGAAACAAAAAATACAGATTCTTGTTTTCTCTAAATCTTTGTTCTCTATATGCAGAGGGTATACATATGACAAATAGGAGCACAGGTGTAAAACAAATATTAAATTTGATGACATCAAATTTGGGTTGAAGTATGCATACTTTGGGGGTGGGAAGGAGAGTGAATGAGGTTGTGGATATGGTCTGTGTGATAACTAGGATGAACAACCATCCCAGTATTCCCAGAACTGAGGGGGTTACCAGGAAACAGGACTTCCAGTGCTGAGATCAGGAAAGATCCAGGCAAATTGGAACAAGTTGGTGACCCTAGACAACCAAACTGTTTCCATAAGAGCAAAATATGGAGAAAGCAGTATCCTGTGGAAGGAGCACTGAACTTACAATTAAAAATGTGAGTTAAAAATTTTGGCTCTATCATTCCCAGCTGTGTGACCTGGGGAATGCCACTGCTCCTGTCTAGGACATAGCTTCTTCATCTATAAAATGGTGCTATCAGTTATGCTCATTTCCACAGTAGTGAGCATTAAATTAAATAATCCTTATGCGAAAATATTAAACTCTGAAGAGTTATACAAATGTAAGGCTTTATTTTATTTGATGGTGTCTCCAAAGAAAATTCAAAAGAACAATAAGAGTAAGCCTTATGCTTTTCTCATGTATCTGCTCTATATAGGAAAATAAACTAAGTTCCAATGAGTCTTAAATACTTTGATGAGTCAAGCCAGGCAACAAAATAGTCAAACCCTATACAAGCTTGGGACTGGACTCATGTCTGTTTTTTATCACATATATGGAGAAATATAAAGCTAGCAATTACAAACATTACTTGAATTTTTTCCTCTAACCAAACCAAATATGAAAAATTCCGTCTGTTGATGAATTCCTTCAGAAGCTATGGCTAGATGCTACATGATTAGTGTCCACAAAGGGTCAAAAGATGGAAAGTCTAATATTCATGTCAGTTCAGAGTTTACTTTCCTATATGTTCGCCACTTCCATTCCAAATCTTCAAATCCTTGTTGTAAGGCAATGCCCATTTTTAAAAATTTCACCCATCTCTGTTGGTATTGAGACAGTGTAGCTAAGAAAAAGGAGGACTTACCTTTTTAAAACTCTGCTCATTTGTTCATTTTATTGATTCAACTCATATTTATTGAGAGTCTGCTAGTTCTACAGCAGTGAACTTGTATATGAAAAGTATTATTAAAAAAGTTCAGGGAGCTTTGACAAAGCATAACGTGAGTTTTAATCTAGAATGGAGTGCTTGGTAGTAGAATGTAAACTTCAAGGATTCATCAGGCATTGAAATAAGGTAGGGTGCATGGTCAGTATAAACTTTCCCCTTTTCCCTGAATTGTCAATGAGAAACTCAAACTGGGAACATTGATACTGAGATCTTTGCTCACCATTCTCTACTCATTGTTCATGCAACAAATATTTGAGTGACTACTACGAGCCAGGCATTGTGCTAGGCGTGGGTGGTTCAACAGGGGACAAGGCAGTTGGAGTTCCTCCTTTCATGGAGCTTAGAAAGAAAAAATAAATGTATAATATGTCTAGTGGTAAGATATATGAAAAATAAAAATAAAGCAGGATAAGGTTACTATCTTAAATAGAATAGTCAGGAAAGGCTTTTCAGAAAAGGTAATATTTGAGTAGAGACCTGAAGGAGGTAAGGGAGCAAGCTATGGGAATTTCTGGTGGAAGAGTAATTCTAGACAGAGGCAAGAGCTGGTGCAAAAGCTATGAGTATGCTTTTATGTTCGAGGAACATGAAGAGGCCAGTGTGAGTAGAGTGGCATGGGCAAGGGCGAGAGTGGTTGGAGATAATGTCAGAAAAGTAGTGGGACTGAGAGGGGAGGCAATCATGTAAACCTTGTAGACCATTGTAAGGAATTTGGTTATTTGCCTGCTTGAAAGAAATGACAATGATTCTTTATTAAAATACCATCTCTAATACTTGGCATGACAATGCTACTGTCCCTATGAAGTGAAGGATGTGAGCACTGCATGGGAAGCTAGAATGATGCTAGACCAGCACAAGTTAAAGCATCTATGTTTTAGAAATTGACAAAATGTAGTTGGGTAGCTATTCTTAGAAATAGATATTTTATTTACATACACAAAAAAAGAATATAAAGACCATGAGAAGAGAAGATGTCCAAATGTGGACAAAAACCTTGGTGTGCTGGTTTGAAATTTTTATGTGTCCCAGAGAAGCCATGTTTTCTTTCCTAATCCAATTTTGTGGGGACAGACCTGTTGTTTAGGTTGGAAACTTTGATTGGATTTCTTCCATGGAGATGTGACACATCCAAATTTGGGTGTGTTCTTTTGATTAGATAGAGATGTGATGCCCCCAATTCAAGGTGGGTCTTGATTAGTTTACTGGAGTCCTTTAAAAGGGGAAATATTTTGGAGGAAGCTCAGATGCTTGGAGAACAGTTGCTAGAGAGCTGACAGAGATGCCAACATTTTAAGATGATCGGAGTGCCTACAGAGAGAGCAGATGCTGACACAGACATTTGGAAATGCAGAAGCCCCAGGAGACATTAGGACTTGAGAGAGCTTTAAAAAGCTAGACAGTTGCTTCAGAGTCAACAACGACCCAGAGATTTGGAGATGCTTGGAGTACTGTCAGAGCAGACACCTAAAGTGCTGACAGAACAGGAGCCTTAGACATGGATGTCTGGAGATGGAGAGCCCAACAGACATTGTATTGTACCTTTCCATGAGATGTTAAGGAAGCCATAACCCAGAGTTGTGTCCCAGAGGAGCTAAGTGAAGGCCCACAGATGCTTAGAGAGGAAACTACTGGCATCAGAAGCTAGAATCAATGGAACCAGGAAAAAGGACAAGCAGACACCAGCCACGTGCCTTCTCAGATAGGCCTTTCTTGAGTCATGGTGTCTTTCTGTGGATGCCTAAGTTTGGACATTCTTATGGCCTTAGAACATTAAACTTGTCACTTAATAAGTTCCCTTTTTAAAAGCCATTCCATCTCTGGTATTACATTCTGGCAACATTTAGCAAACTAGTACACTTGGTAAACAAATGAATCTTGGGGCCAAGGATGTGGTTCTTAGAACATATTTGTTAATCAAGTAGTGCTTTTCAAGTTGGAGTTTGAAATTTCTTGCCCTCTGGGAGGTGCAGAGGTAATTGTGAGGGTAGGGAATCTTGAAGAGCTTAAAGGACAAGGCAGGGATTTAAGCAATGGCACTCCTTTTAGCTAGCAACCGATTTTTCCTGACTGAGGTGAATTTTCCCTACATGCCCATAGACTTCTTCTCTTAATCCCCACTTTCTTTCCTTTTACCTCTCCTTCTTCTCCCCCTTGTATCTGTTGAAATTCAAGAGGGAAGAACTACAAATATTTTTTAATGGCAGCATCTAAGACACTGATTTTTAAAAAACTTTTCAGAGTAAAAGCTCCTATTGAGAAATTGATGAAAGTTATGAAATTGCTCCTCAGCAAAGCTCTAATGGATGTGAATTTTTTGTTTGATTATTCCAGGGACTTATGGACAAGTTCAATGATTCTGCCTTAAGAGCTCACCCAGAGGTTTCCCTTTAATAGAGGCAAATGTGGGACATGGAGAAATATGAGAGGAAACAGTTGGGAACCATTACTCTGATAGCATTAATTGAGATTATTTTCCCACCTACCCATTTTCTCTGGATACTGAAAATCACTCTTTGATTCTGTTCTTCTAGATGTTTACCATCTGTTTAATGAGCACTTCCCTAGGTGGAGAATCTCAGGGGACTTGCAGAAGGAGGTCAGGTGGGAGATTCTGAGTACCCTTCTGTTTCCTTCCCTCTTATAAGAAAAAGATCTGGCCACAATGTCTGAATTAAAGTTAAGAAAAAGAGGGGTAGTCAGCGTACATCAAGGAATATAAATTTTTCATTTATAATTCTTCCAAAAGGAAGTATGTCATCCTCAACAAGACTCAGACATACAAAACAGCCACAGACTGGCTATGAGTGCATGGTCTCGAAGAGATTTGTCCCATTGGGGATATTTTTCTTTGTTTGGAAGCTTCCCTTTTGGTGCATGATTTTTATGCCTTTCAGCAAATATTCAATGAAAGAAGCTCAGGGCTGAGCCCAAGGCAATTATAAAACACTTTTAAAGTTGGAAACCGACAAGTTGTAATTATTTGGAGATGCTCATTTTCCTTGCCTCTGCACCACAGCTCCTACCCCCCCCCATCTGGTGCAGTTGGAACATTCAGTTTATCTTGGCTCCTTACCAAAGTTTGCCTTTAGCACGTCGACATTACATAGAAAAATATCAGTAATAAAGCCCTTTTTGCTACTTCTCCAGCACTGAAGTTAGGTAGAAGTCTGATGAATTCATGTTGATGCCGAATTTTTTTCACTATTTCTTTGAATTAACCACAGGGAAAAGGAAGACACAGATTTGCTGGTGTTGGTATGCCCTAGATGTTCCCTTGGAAGTTAAATGTACTTAATCCATTTCTACAGTCTCACCTTTTGTCCCATTTAGCAAGGCAGGGGTTAATGCTGCTTTATTCCACTCAAAGAACTAACCAAAACCTTTTGCAGCAGTTTTGTTCCAAGGCCTGAACCCATAGCTCCGCTGATCACAAAATACCCCATGTTAACAACCATGTACCTTTACACATAGAAAGCTAGAAGGAACCAAAGGAGGAAGAAGTAGTCCTTGTGGGTCAAAACAGTTGTTAATGTGTGTTGATCATATGACTATATCTATAAAACAAAACACTACCTTGAAGTGTATGTGTGTGTTCTTCCTGTCAGATCTCAAGGTTTCCAAGGTCAAGTCAGAAATGATGGAATAAGTCTATAGTATCTTGCCCAGGTTATGTTCTTTGGTTGAAATGAGGGCAGTATCTCCTGACAGGGCTTAAGAGGAACTAACCAAACAAAAAAGGGCCATAGATGCCTGTGGTGCTTTGGAGTTATATACCTCAGAAACACAAGTTATTAAACTTAACCCATTTCTGTGGATGTGAACCCATTGTAAACAGGACCTTTTGAAAAGATTACTTCAGTTAAGGTGTGGCCGAACCGAATCAGGATAGGTCTTAATCCTATTATTGAAAACTTTATAGGGAAGGTCACAGACAGAGATAGTAAGAGGAGGAAGCCAGAAGAAAAAGGAGAAGCCAGGATAAGCCTCCATGCACATTGGCATGTGTCAGAAAAGCCAGGGACCAAGGAGTACTGGCAGCCAGCCCCAGAATGTCACTGTCTTCTAGGGAAAAGCATTGCTTTGCTGATGCCTTAATTCAGACTTCTAGCCTCAAACTCATGAACCAATAATTTCCCTTTGTTTAAGCCAACCCCTTGCATGGAATTTGTTTTGGCAATGAGAAAACTAAAACATTGTCCCTAATAACTTTGCAGGATATAGCACAGTAATCTTCAGAGCCTTAAATGGGACTGGGTTAGGGATGGAGGATTCTAATATTTGCCCCAAATTCTGCAATATAGAATGTGAAGAAAAAATCACATCATTCTTGGCTCCAAGTTTCAGGTGTTGAAGACTAATAGGGCTTGGAGAGGTCTTTGAAAAGCATTTAGGAAACTCTCAATGGCAGTTTGTATAATTAAAAACTTGGTGAAGAATAATTATTCCTCACTAAGTCTAGGAAATCTTAAACTCCATAACAGTGGAGTTGTATCCTCAGGGCCCAGTACAGTTCCTGGCCCATGGTAGCTTCCAACTGTATATTTGTTGAATCAGTGAATGACTTACTGCTCTGGTAGCTATTTGACCTTCCCTTCTCTCTTGCCTAACGACACAAGTATTTTAAGAAGAAAGATATTGCCCTCTAAATGAGTACAGAGAGGTAGCAGTCTTTTAAAGAAGGTTGGAAGAAGGGGTCCCTGTCTTGCTCCATATCTTGTAAACTTTCTGAAGCTTTTTCCAACAGGCTTACACTACCCTTATCTCCATTGGAGAGTTAGACTCAATAAAAATAAAACTTTGGGTTTTATTGTATTTTCTCTATTAAGTACACAGTCCTTCCAAACCTTTTGTGACAGATTCTTCTGTTACATAACTAGCTTTAACAAAG
>PVIY010061104.1:0-11323 GCA_004026745.1 Myrmecophaga tridactyla | reverse complement strand
GCCCCACCCCTAGACCCTGGACCCTCAGGCCTGGGCCTCACCCAACCATCCCCCACCCCAGCACCCCTCAACCCTGAAACCCACCCGGTTGCGCCTCCATTTCAGGGAGGGACAGCGTGCAGCTGTCACCTGCAGCGGAGACCCCAGGTTGGCTGCGCCATGAGCCTCACCCCAGCACCCCCCCCCCGCCCCTGCAGGGTCCCCAACTTACTTGATCCCCAGAGCGAACCCTTGCGTCACTTCACCTGCGCTGGGGCCGAGGAAGTGCAGGCCGAGCACGGGCTGGGGGGGATCCCGCAGGCACACCATCTGCAAGGCGGGCGTCAGCGCCTCCCGGGGGTGGCCGTGTCCCCTCCGCCCCCGCCCCCGCCCCGGCCTGACGCCCACCTTGATGTAGCACTGGGACGCGTCGCGCTGGGGCACCGTGAACTCCAGGGGCTTGTAGTGTGCGTGGTAGACCTGGGAACAGAGCCCGCACCCGGGGTGGTGAGCGGGCATGGCCCGGGCTGGAAGGGGACCCGGGACAGCTGGACAGCGCCAAGCCTGGGGCGGCCCCGCTGCTCCCATGCTGGGCGGCAGGGTGGGGGTGGGGGGGGCACGCAGGAAGCAGGGAGACCCCTGGGCCCCCCTCCGGCCCCCTTCCAGCCCACCCACCCGAGTGGGTGGACAGGGCCTTTCAGCGCCCGCGGGGCTCCCACAGCACATCTGGGGCCGCGAGAGGGTGAAAAATGACCGGGGTCCCTCCCACATGTGCCGAACAGGCATTATTAATTAATTGTGCCTCGGAGAATATTGTTCCAGCTAAAACTGGACGGAAAAGAAAACAAACAGCAGCAGCATGGCCGTCCAGCATCGTGAAACCTAAAACAAGGTTCAGGACGCTGCGCACACATGTCCCGGGAGGCTTGTGACGAGTCACATGAAAACAGTGGACACACGGGGTGGCCGCGGGGAAGGGCAGACCCCAGAGCGCAGCGCCTCCTCCCCGCCAGGCCCTCCTGCAGCCCAGGGCCGGTGGGGTCCACCTGACAGCTCAGCCGGCTGGGTGGGGGCGAGGGTTCCCTGGGTGCAAAGGGCAGAGGGCAGAGGGCAGCGGGGAGCGGCAGGGTGCAGGGCACGTCTCAGATGCCAAGCATGTGGCAGCTGCACAGTGGAGGTGGGCGGGGGCCGGGCTCCCCGGTGGGTGTGCTGGGTGCGGGGTGCCCTTTGTGAGCATGCGGGGCGTGAGAGGCTGAGGCTCAGGCAGCCCGCTGCAAGCCCTCCTGTGTCCCCGCCACCCCACAGCCACCATCCTGGGCTCCAGGAGGCCACGCAGGGCGGTGGGAACACACGAGGTAGGAGACGCTGACGCTGGAGGCCAGTCGGGAAGCTCCTCGGGGACCCCCACTGACCTCGACATGCTCCTGTCCGTGCCGGGCCACGGCCTCCTCCTCCGACAGCCCCACGCAGCCATACTCCAGTGGGGTGAAGACGGTGGTGGGGACCTGAGGGGAAAGCGGGGGTCCCCATCCTGGGACAGCAGGCCGGGTCCCTGACACTCGGCAGGCTCACCCGCGCTCAGGGCAGTGCCATGGATGTGCACGCACAGACACACACAATGCACATGCAATGCATGCAGATGCATGAATACACACACACATGCACACACACATGGCACCACACACAGAGACACAATGAACACGCAATGCATGCAGATGCACAAGCACACACACAGACCACACGCACACACACATGGCACCACATACAGAGACACAATGAACACGCAATGCATGCAGATGCACGAGCACACACACACATGCACACACACATGGCACCATGCATACGGGCAATGTCCTGCACATACTTACAGCACACACACGCAAACGTAATGCACACGCGCACACTCACACAGGCCCGTGATGCACAACACATACATATTCATACAGACACGTATGCACATGACTCACCATAAACGTGTGTGTATGCACACACATACACATATAACACCTGCAATGCACATGAGCGGGAACATACATGACGTGCATACACACGTGACACCACGTACACATGCCAGCACACATACAATGCATGCTGACACGTACAGCACATGTATGTGCGGCCAGGCACACCTGTACACACACAACGCACACGTGCACAGGTGCATGCTCTCACACAGTCACGACAGGCACGTATGCTAAGGCACACACACACACGCACACACGTACATGGACGTGGTCCAGCCTACACACGTGGACAGCAGCCCAAGCTCCCTCACTCACACCCTTCACCCCACAGGCAGACGCGCCGTCCCTGCTGTGCTGGGGGTGTCACTCACATTGTCGTAATCCATCAGGTCCGAGGACCCGCCAAAGAGCCGCTGGGCCAGAAGCCTCCCCGCCATGATGGCTGTGGGCGTCAGCTCAGGCCGCCCCTGACCGGGGGACAAGGGCCTCAGGGCACAGCTCGGACTCCAGGCGCCCCCACGCCTCCAGCCAAAGGACCATACCCCATGGTGTCCCTCTCGGGACCCCCCAAAGAACCCCGCCACCGAGCCACGGTGATGCTACAACTAGCACCCTGCTAGAAAAAACGTGCAGGCCGGGGCTTGGGCCGGGCCGGGCCCCCTCCCCTCGCCTGCCCGCCACACCGCCCTGGGGAGACGCCTGCGTCACCCGGCTGTGTCTCTGACCCATTGCCCCTTCCCAGTGGTGCTGGCCACAGACAGCTGCCCCAGGACCCAGCTCCAAAGAGAGCCTGCCACATCCACGTGAACAGGGGTCCCCGAAGACGTGCTGGGGGGGGTGTCCCCACGAGGGCCCCCCCTCTTGCCCCGGGCTGCTGGCTCTGTTGCCCCGCGGCGGCCGGGCACCAGCTGCCAATCAGCTCTGCGGCAGGAAATGCAGATGTTGTTCGGCATTCCAGAAATGAGCAGAGATCGGCGGAGATAAGCCCGGGGAGGCAGGCCATGCATTCCACGGGGGCTGACTAAGTGCGCAGACATCCCGGCGTGCAGCCCGCAGCCCCCCCCCAACCCCCGAGCCCGGACACGGCCCGCCCCACCCAGCCGCCTGCCCCCTCGGGACCCCCGTCCCAACACGCCACTTTAGGTTTGGAACCGCCTGTGCCTCTGCACGTGCCCCGTGCTTTTTGGGCCAGACTCCCCTCACACCGCCATCACCCCCTCCCCCGCCCACTGCAGGCTTGGGGCCCGCGGACGTCCTGCCTGCTGCCCGTACGACAACACAGGCGCCATCAGTGGACACCGCGCCACTGTGCTGCCCAGGGCCGGGCCATCGGTGGCAGCGTAGCCCGGGGACCTCCTGTGACGTGAGGGACGGCGGCAGAGGGACAGTGCGTGGGGCAGGCCCGTCCCCACAGCCCCCCAGGGACCCCATTTCCGCAGCGTCCGGGGACATGGGCCGCCAGCCAACAGGGCATGATGCCTTGAGGACGTCCCTGCGTCCCCGCCCCTCCGGCACCTGCAGAGGCGACATGCTCGCTTGTCAGGGGCGGGTCCCACGTTACCTCCGCTGGACCGGGGCCCTGGACCCCTGCAGTGACCCCAGCTTCTAGGACAGCGCCCAGCCCCTGCCCCCACCCCCGCAGGGACATCTGGGTGGACAGGCTGGGGGCGGGGGGTGACGCACGGCTGGGTGCTGCCCTACCTCGGCCACATCCCCGATGGCATAGATGTGGGGGACAGAGGTGGCGTCGCGTGCGTCCACCAGAACCTTCTGGCTGTCGGGGCTGAGAAGGACTCCAGCTCGTTCCAGGTTCAGGCTCCTTGTCTGTGGGGTGCGGCCTGGAGGGGACAGGGGATAGCTGGCAAGCGCTGCCTGGCGGCACAGCTCTGAGGACGTGTTTTAGGACGGGACAGTGTGCAGTGCCCAGCAGTGGAGGCTGCAGGGGGCCCCGCAGCAGTGCCCACTGGAGGCGGGTCTGACAAAAGCCATTATTGAGTGGCACAGCTGGCAGGGCCGAGCTCGGGGCAGGGCTGGGGCACAGGTGTGGAACCAGGCTGGACGCCGGGTGCTGGAGTGGAGGTGACCAGTCCCACACACCCGGGCAGGCCTCACCAGGTCCCATGCCCACTGCAGCCCCCTGGCTCTTGCCCAGGCTGCCTCCAAGCCCAGGGGTCAGCCCTGACCTTGTTCTCTGCCCTTGACCCCTGACCCCACTGGCTGCAGGGGAGTGTTCCTGCCTGCTCTGACCCCTGTACCTCCCCGTGTGGCCTTCCCCTCAATGGGGTTCCCAGGCCCTGAGCAGGGACAGCTGCGCAGCTCCCAGCTGTCCCCCGTCCCCTGCCCCCTTGCTGCCCGGTCCCCCAGGATGGACATGGGTCTCGCAGTCCCCAGGCTTGTCCAGCAGTAGCTTTCATGCCAAGGGTACCTGTACTACTTCAGGCAGCCCCTTTCCCAGTCCCCAGCCCCAGGGCTGCCCATTAGCCACGCTGGCAGTGAGCTGAACTCCCTGAGGGCAAGGGCCCCAGATACCCCCCACGATGGCAGGCACTGGGGCCATGGCGGACATGGCTCAGGGAAGGTCGGGGGCCAGCCCCGGGCCTGCAGCTTCTGGGGAGTGAATGTCAACCTGCCTGTCCCCAGGACCGAGTGCCCACCCCCCACCCTGAGACCCCGGGGCACCCGAAGCGCCTGCTGCCCACCCACCCCGCGCTCAGTGGGCCTAGCTCCCCCATCCCGTTCTCCCAGGCTGTTCAGGGCAGCCGGGCCTCCGCGCGTCCCTGCGTCCCCAGGGGGACCTGGCGGTCAGGGCAGTTTGGTTACCAGGGTCCACTTCTCACTTCCTGCGGGGGCCCTGGACGTGCCAGCTAAGGGGGCGGTGGGAGGCGCAGTTGCCACAGAGCAAATGCCGGGGGACAGAGCCCCCTGGGGAAGGGCGGCCTGAATGCCTGCAGCTCTCCTGGGGCCATGCATCGGGGAACTCCCTGCAGGAACCGGAGGCCTGGCGGCAGCCATCTAAAAATACCCAAAGCCCGCATGGGCAGAGTCTCTGCAGGCCCATGGAGCACGTCCGCCACCCCAGCCAGGCACCCGGGACCTCGCAGGATGGCGTGCCTTCTGGTGGGTTCCAGGCGGGGCCCCTCGGGGGAGACCTCCCCACCTCCCCGGCCCCCCGACAGCTCTGTGGGTCTGTGCTGAGTGTCCCCCGGCTGCTGGGCATCCTGCTCAGCCCCAGATGTGTTCCCACCGGGGCAGGCGGCCAGGAGCATTCCCACGGAAGCCGGACAAGGGGAGGGACAGCCGCGTGGAAAGCTCCAAGCACAGAGAGGTTGACCAGCGAGTGGCAAGGGTGAGGCGAAGCTGCAGTGAGCCTTGACGCAGGGAGCTCATCACCCATCCCCTGGGGTAGGGATTGGGCTGGGGGCCCAGGCTGGGGGCTGGAGGGGGCTCAGGGTGCCAGTGCCATGTAGCCACACCCTGGAGTGGGCACACGGCCAGGCCCAAGGGTGGGGGCCGCTGGGGGCACCTCGACTTGCCCGCAGCCCTCTCGCACAGCACGCAGCCCCAAGCACAAGCCCCCAGGGGGTGGGGAACAGGGTGCAGGAGGACCCCTGCTGAGCCCGTGCGGGGAGGTAAATGGTGCAAGAAGCTAAATGCAGGTGCCACAACCCCAAACCTTTTCCTCGCTAGCAGGCGATCGCGGGAGTAGGCAGCCCTCTACCCTCCATGTCTACACACCCCACCCAGAGTCTCCCCAGGAAGTGTCAGCAGCTTCTGCTTCCTCAGTTTCCTGGAATCCCTGGAATTCCATCTGTCCATGTGTCAGCGCATTTCCTTCAGGGAACGGACGGCCAGGCCACACGGACTTGTCCCCAGAGGTCACCCTGGGCGCTGTTTTTTAGGCGTTCTTCCCTTTTTCAAGGGCATCTCAGCTCCGCGTCCGTGGGCTGCTGCCTCTCATGAACGCCCCTCTGCTTTGCTCTCGGGCTTCCACATACGAGACGCATCGATGGCCTCGGTTGCATCTTCTGCAAGCCCGAGGTGCACACATGCATGGCCCCCATACCCCAGGGCCACTGCACGGAGCCACCTCTACCCCCAATGCCCTGGGCTGCCTGCCTCTGCCGGCTCAGGGCAGGGTCCCAGCTGCTGCCGTGGCCCTGGGGGAGGCGATGGCCACCGGGCTCAACCCAGCCACTCGGTCCGTCCTCCACAGAGGGGCCAAGGAAGGTGCCAGGCCGAGCAGCACCGAGGCAGCTGTCCTCGGCCACTAGCCCCTGCTGTCCCGGGCACAGGGGACGCCCAGGCTGCCGCCGCGTGCAGCTCCCCGGCCTTTCATCTGGGCCCGGCAAGCTGGCATTCCCTCCGATTTCACGGCTGCCTGGAGCACATGTTAGGACGAGTGAGGGACAAGCCGTGTAACGAGCAGGATTTAAGCACCAGCAGGAGTAGGACAGGGAAGCAGGGCCCAGGACCCAGACGGAGGCAGCCAAAAGCCTCTGAGCTGGGGGTGGCGGGGCTGAGAGTGGGGAGGCCAGAGGCAGCGGAGGGTGGACGGGGCAGCACACCGGGCCAGGCGGGAGACATGGGGGCCCAGTCCAACCTTCAGGACTGTCCCCCGGTTACCAGGAGTCCTTCTGCACCCTGGGCCATCAGCAGAGGGACAACGGGCTCCCTTTGGCCTTCCCTGGCATTCCGTGAGACCCACCACAGCCCCACGCCGCACGCCCACGTCGTGCTCCCGTTTGCTGAACGAATGTGTGAACCCCTGGGCCGGTGCTGCCCCCACGGCCCCTGCCCACAACCTCCCCGGGGCCACTGGCTCTTGTCCAGGAGGACAGCCGGGGGTCAGGTGCGTGCGGCACAGTGGGGACACCTGACGCCCCGATGCTGGCCATAGGGGGCGGGGGTCCCCGGGATGTCACACTGCTCGGAGGCCTGGTGGCCACCACCCTAAGTGACCAGTGGACCCAGGACTCGCGGGCTGCTGGAGCCTGCGCTCCGTCTAACTTGTTTAAATGCTGAGGGGCTCGGTGAGTGGCCACGTCAGGGCCGGCGGCCTTGGAACCCCGACAGGGAGGACGGTGCCAGTATGTGGGTGGGGGGGAGTCTGTGCCTGTTGTGTCCCCCCCGGGGCAGAAGGAGACAGGGCTTGCTAGTGGTGCAGCAGGGAGGGGTCCCTCGCACCCGACCCCCACCGGCCCTCAGTGTGATGGCCTCCCTGGCCCTGAGCTCGGGGGGAGGTCTGTGCAAAAGACCCACCAATGCCCTTTATCTTCTCTCCAAAAAAATCTGGGTCTCTCCCAGGCTTGTCAATTACCAAGAAATGACCAGCTAAAACAATGAAGCTTCAAGGTATCAGAAAGGCACCTCCCACCCATGTTTGGGGGTGGAGTGTCGGCTGGCTCAGGGCGGTGGGGAAGGGGACACCCCGTCCTCTTTGTGGGGAGCCCACCACCCCGATGAGTGCAGAGCCCTCCAGGGCAGGCCCGTGGCCAGGCTACCCTTCCTGCAGCTGCCCCCAAGGCGGGGGATCGGGGGGAGAGCAGCCCAGGGTTGGAGGGAGGGGTCCCCCATCTGCCGCAGCCACCCAGCGGACCAGGGCTGAGCCCCATGGGCTCCTACAGAAACGCTAACGCCCAGTTCCTGGGGGTGAGCAAGGTGGGTGGGCTGGGGACGGCGCGCGGCCGGCAGCCCGCCCTGGCCGGGGACCACATGGGGTCCCTCCCCACACACCACTATCTAAACTGAGGCTGGGCTCCCGCTTAAGGGCGTGCATGCTTGTGGGGCGGGGGGAGGGGGGCGTCTTCTGGGGTGCCCCCTCCTGGAGCCTCCAGGCCGCCTGGGATCCAGGCCACAACTGGTTAACTGGGCAGGGCGCAGCGGAGCCCCCCGCGCAGGCTGCCTGCCTTCACTCAGCGCCCTAATCGGCACATCTGCAGACAGGAAATCCTCGTGGCCTTCCCAGTGCATTATCTGAGACACCTGGCGCGGGCGGGTGATTCAGAGACCAACAATGAGGGGGCCCCCTGCGCGGACCCCCCCCCATGCCACAGCGGCTAATGCATTTAATCCTCCCCGCGGACATCAAGGCCGTGCTGAGGGCCGGGAGGCCAGGCGCACGGGGCTTCGGGGTCCCGGGGACGCGGCTCCGTGTGGGAAGTCCCCCGTTTGCAAACATGCATCCCAAAGCCTGGCTTGTCCCTTCGCCGGGCGCCGAAGCCAACCGTGGGAGAGGCCCACGCCTGGCGCCGGCTGCACCGCCTCCGATGGTTATTGCACATTGGTTCGTTCGCCTTTTGGGTTGGGAATCTGACATGCTTCATTGCGAGTGAAGAAGACGCCTGCTTTGAGGCTTATTAGCCGTTTACTCAGCAGAAAAGATCTCTAAAGAGGCCCCTGAGTGTTTACAAAACTCCCTGCTGCGGGAGGGAGCGAGGCAGCTGGCACATGCCCGCAGCCCCGGGAGGCAGGGGTCAGCGGTCAAGGGCTCGCGGAGCTTTCCAGCACCAGCATAAATCACCCCAGGCAGACAGTCTGGGGGTTGCTCTTTCTGGAAATACAAAGCACACCCAGTGAGTGGGGTGGCAGCTCTACTGGGCGGGGACTCCCCCAGTGTCGCCTCCAGGACCCCAGCAGGCTGGGAGGCTGGGCTCTCGTTTGGCACAGCCCTTGGCCCCTGAGCCACTTGGGGGGCAGGGGGTGCTGAGAATGTCAGAGTCAGATCGGGAACTAGCTGCCTCACCGCTGAGAACGGGGTTTGAGATGATAAAGTTATTTTACACCACTGGGTCTGAAAAGCGAGTTTGACTTCAAACTCTGTGATTTGCTCCTTCAAACGGGGGTTGAGGATTTTTTTTTGGGGGGGGGAGCAGCATTTAGCAGCTCTTGGTCAAGATGCCCCTAATTCGCTGTGGGCTTCTCAGGTCCCATCTGAGTTTGGCAAACCTGCCCCCGTGTCCGTTGCACAAAAGGGGAGGTGCTGGCACCTGTGGCTGATTTGCTTTCTTTTCTAATTTCCGCTCATTCCGAGCAACTCAGGAAGGCTTTTTCCGGAAAGGTCACCCCGAGCCTTCCTCGGACAGCTCCTCTGGGGTTCGGGCTCACAAAGGAGGGTCTCAGGAATAGCCGAAGAAAGAAAGAAGCTGATTTGTAAAGTCTTAAGTTAACAAGACATTTAAGAGACCTAGAATCCCAAGATAAAAGGTGCTGGTATCAGAAAGTGGGAGTTCCCAGGAACTGTACTGTGCCCACTTGCTCAGACCCTCACCCAACTGCACCCAAGGGATGGCTGCCACCCAGCATGACCCCGGTCCTTGCTCCCCCAGCTGGCCACGCCATGCACCTCTCCTTGCCCAGCTCCCCTCCAGGCCCAGGCTGCTCCAGGTAGGGGTCTCCCCTGGCTGCATCTGCACCCTTCTCCTCTGGTGTGGCTGCAGGGCTGCAGGCTCGGGGTACCGCAGCCTACGCCAGGAATGGCCTGGCCACTCCTGCCAGCAGAGGGACGATGGGCCCCTCCTGCATGGGCACACGTGGTCAGCCGTCGCCTCCATGGAGAGTGGGATGCGCTGCTCAGAAAGGGGATAGGACACGAGTGCAATTCTGCCACACAGGCAAAGGAGCAGCAGCCAGGGGGCTGGCCAGGAGGGCCTGGGCACTGCCACTGGACACTGCCTCTGGGAGCGGGGAGGTGAGACCCTGCTCCTCAGACGTGGTGGCCCTGAGAGCCCAAAGTGACCCATGGGGCAGGCCAAGGGCCAGGGAAATGCCAGGTGGACTTAAAACCCAGGGCCCCCCTGCGTGCCAGGAGCAGCCAGCTCAGAGCCCCTGTGGACACGGACCTTGTGGCTAAAGGAGAAACAGCGAGCGGGGACCCAGAGGGAAGTGGACACGGGGCCAGACAACATCCTAAAGTCAATCTTTAGGGAATGCACAGGGTCCTTCCAAGGGGATGGCAGCCTAGCTGTCCTCTCCCCGCTCTCAGACCCACTACAATTTCTCTTTTCGGAGCAGGACTAAGGGGTGGTGGAGGACAAGGGGTCAGCAGTGCTTGGGGCAGCCTCAGGGCCAGCCCTGTGGGCCTCCCAGGATGGACCGAAAGGCCCGGGGCCGGCAGGAGCCCCACGGCAGCTCCCAGCCTGTGCCCGGAGGGGCCCGAGGTGGGGGCGCACGACGCCCAGAGCCGCCCTTACCGATGGCCCAGAGGACTGTGTCGAAGGTGTCCGTGTCCTCCCTGCCGCAGCCGAGGTCCTCCCAGGTGACCAGCAGGCGGCCGTCTGGAAGCTTCCGCACGCGCGAGGGCGTGCAGCCCCGCAGGAAGCGGGTGCCGTGGGAGGCCATGTGCTCCGTGACCAGGGCGGCCATCTGCTGTGGAGCACAGGGACCGTGATAGCCCACAGGCAGCGGTGGGGTCAAGACTGCCGGCCCCGCCTCACCCGGCCCCGCCTCCCTGCCTGCATGCCCCGCCCCCACTAGCCCACCCCACCTGCCTGCCCCGACCCCAGCCCCGGCACCTCCTCACAGACCCAGGGCATACCATCGTGTGAACCATTTATGGTGCCAAGCCCGGGCCACCAGGCACACGAGGTCCAGTGCTAAGGAAGCGACCCCAGCCCTGCAGGGGGGAGGCCCGCACAGACCACTCCCTGCCCCTTCTCCAGGAAGCCAGGGCTCCTCACACCCCTGCTGGTCATGGGCCTGGGGCTCAGGAGGCCCCTGGCCCTTTAGCTTTTCCGAGATGCTAACTCATTTAGGCTTCGCTGCAAGCGACAACAGAGGAGCCCGCCGTCTCCCACGGGGCTCCAGAGGGGCTCAGGAGAGGGCCTGCGTGGAGGGGGGAGGGGGCCCTGTGGGGAGGAGATGGGGGTCCTGCATGGGTTGGGGCGTGCGGGCCTCTATGAGCAGAGGGGGCTGCGGCAGACTGGACAGCGCCCCCAGCGTGTCATGCTCTTGGCATCGCGGCACTTAGAATGTGGTGGCACTGCCGCCAGTTGCTCACTGTCACTTGGCATCGCTTTGCCCAGGGCCCTGCCAGCTCCCACCTGCCCCTCAGGTCTGGTGTGAGACCACCCCCACCCCACCCCCACCCCCGCCACAGGACCTCCACGAGGCTTGGGAAGGGGGATGGGAATTGGGGTGTCTGAGCTGAGGCCTCGGCTGACCCCTGGGACCACTCAGTGCGAGCAAGGGTGCCCTTCTGCCTCGGGGTGCCCGCTTTAGGGTCCCCCTCCATGCAGGCTGCACCTGCCGCCCGCCTTGCGCTCTGCACGGCCACCTCTGTATTTTGTCGCTCGTCGACTGCTCCAATGCAAGGGCCGTTCCCTGAAGACGCAAATCGTGCCCCTCTCACCCTGTGCGTGCTTGGGGGGGGTGGGCGGGGGGGG
>PVIY010061102.1:0-11352 GCA_004026745.1 Myrmecophaga tridactyla | reverse complement strand
TACCCCGCTTTCACTGGTACTTCACCACCTAAGCATTGATGGTTTGTGGAGACAGCTGTACTTATAGCTGGATGTAAGTAACTACATCCCATTTATTTGTAGAAAAATGTGGGGTTTCCTTTCCTCCACTTCATTTGAGTCTCTTCAAAATCCTCAGAAGTAGGCAAGGCCTTTATGACACCCATTTTATAGACCATGAAAACTAACTAATGGTGAACTATTGGTTTCGAGTTTTCGAGGTGCTTTTTCTCCTGCATTATCTCACTTGGTTTTCCTACTATAGCAATAATAGCAGCATTTCCCCTTTTTGGTGAGGAAATGAAAGCTACCACCATTTCTCTCCAAGAACCTAATTTTGTGACTGTCCAGGAGATGTTAGATTCCACAGACACAGGTGCTCCCATGGGAGTTCTCATCCCCCCTCAGGGCCAGCCCAAAGCAGGGCCACAAGGTCCCCCTGAATCTGCTCTGGATAGAACGAAGGAATCCAAGGCAGGCCAGACTTGGGTGCAGGCACCTCTTCGGACCCAGAGCCAGGCAGCTCCTGTGGCCTCCAGGCCAGGGAAGAGCCAATAGAGGGCCTCCCTCCAGGCATCACGGATGGGCTGGCCGGCGCTGGCATTTGCCCAGCTGCTTCTGCCAAATGGTCACATTATATATTACAAATTGTCTTTCTAGCATCCTATGCCAGGTCCCTTCCTCCTCTTCCCCTCTCCGCCCTAACCTCATTCCTAAACTGGCTTCTGTCCAGCGCTGAGGCTCTTCTTTGATATCCACTCAGGTAAAAAGAGTTATCCCTCAAAAAAGACTACACCAGAGGTCCGGGAGCTCAGAGTCATTTCTTCTCCCTCACCCCTAGAAATCGGTGGAGGTGCTGGAAGAGGTACAGCCACCACTGCCATCTGCCACGTTACCTGGGATCCTAAAATCCTTGGTCAATTAATTAAATAAAAAAATCATACAACACCATTTTCCAAAGTGCTTTGTGATGTATGCTGTCATGCCAGCCTGAGTTTTGTCTAGGAAGGATCCTTAGGAAGGATGTGAGAGATTATGGTCTTCGTTTCTCCATTTCACAGATGCAGACACTGAAGCATAGCACAGTTAAGTGACCATCCAAGCCACAGAGCTGGATCCCCAACTTGTAATGATTTCCACTGGTCCACACACCGACTCCAAGACTACCCTGGAGAAGGAATTTACATTTGCCCCAGAATGGCAACAAAACAAGAATGTGGTTGAAAGGGGAATAAAAATTAGAAAACTAAAACAAAAATAAATGAAACAAAATAAAATAAAGGCATGGTCTTTACGATTTAATGAAATGTAAACCATGGACTATAGTAATAGGACAATTATAATGATATGTTTTCATCAATTCTAACAAAAGAGTGCATCATATTAAAGTGTTAGAAATGGCGGGTGGTAATAAGAGAACTCAGTATTTTCTGCATCAAGTTTTGCCTGTAAATATAATAGAAATTATATACCAAAAAAACCCCCAAAAAACAAAAGAACTATTGGTGGCCAAACTGGGTCTGGGGGAGTTAAGTCCCCTGAACTGTAACTGTGGCTCTGCCCGCCTTAGCTGCACCTGGGGGTCTGCTAGTGTTCACAGGCGGTGTGAGGAAAAAAAACAAAAAGAAGTTGAGCAATAAGGGTGCTGGCACACTGCAAAGAAAGGGGTTTTTCCTCGCTTAGAAGATGAGGCTAGGACGGATGAGGCTGACACACTGGGGCCGAGGCTGCTTCTGCATGTGGGTGTCAGAGAAGAGATGGCTAAGAAGCTTTGATATAACATGGGGCGTTTTAAAAAAAAAAACAAAACCTCAGCACACACACAGAACCAGCTACGAGTTTTGGAAGCGAGGAAAACCATGGTGACTAGCTTGAGGGAACTTAGTCGCCCACGCGGCAGTAAAGCACCACCTGCTCTGATTAACAGGTTCCAACTACTAAATGTCACTTGCTTTTCCACATTGACTTTCGCTTTTCCCCAGCTGTCAGAAACCATTTTGGTGGCCAAACCAAGCCAAGTATTAGGAAGAGAGAGCAGGGGTGTTTTAGACCTAGAGGCGGGGCCCAAACAGAGCTCTCTTGACCCAAGAGAACCTGGCATGAGCTATCACTGGGACTTCCCAAAGGCCAGAAGTCAGCTGGGGAGGAGAGCTTCCCAGGGTTAGGTGCTCAGACCAGGGGAGGTAACTGAGGGAAATCTGCTGCATCCTCCCCTGGAACTACCTTTAAGGGCTGGAAGAACTCTGTCTTCTCTGGGGGCACATTCAGGAAGAAAGTATGGACCAGATGCCTTCTGAGCGGTCCTTCCTGAGAAGGCTGTGGGCTCTGAACAGTTGGTTTCATCCGTTTTCCTCTCTGGGTGTGGGTTCCCCAAAGCGGAAGTTTGCTCCAAATTCTGCAAACACAGCTGCATGAGGCCCAAACTAAATGCCTCAGGGTACAGCGGCTTTGATACCATCTGATTAGAAAATGGTTGAAAGTGGCTTCTGATACCTACAGGTTGCTCCCATGTGCTCAACAACTCCCAGAAAAGCTGAAAGGGTGGTAAAAAGTCACACAACCCAAAGTTCATTATCCTACCGGCAGGTGACCAGGTATCCCCTTCTCCTGACTGGGCTTAAATTTCCCTCAGCCCCACCAAAGCTTCAGCTGTGGAGGCTCAATGGGGTGACTAGGTCACCCCGAGCCTTGGTGAGCCTAGGTCGCTAACGTTCCTCTATTTATAGGGTCTCTATGGAAACGAGGCTGACATTAGAGAGCTAATCACTGTAAAAAAAAAATGCACTGAGTCTTGTTCTCAGGATGCAAAGTAGATTGAGGAAGCCTCCAGTTGCCCCATAAGAAGCTTTGAGTGGCGGGCTGGGGGGAGCGGGAGAGGAACCATCACCCCTGGTTTGGTGCTGACAACCACAGTGATAGAGAAGGGAGTACAGCTGCAACTCTTCAGGCCCATGTGGGGTTTCCATTGGAAACACAGTAATGAAAGATTTTTGGAATCAGTTTTTCTTCCAAAGCATCACAGTTGACAAAACAACAACAACAACAAAAAAAACCAAATAGATTTCAACTCAGGGGCAAACGATTTCCCTTCCCAAGTTTTATTTTAACTTACTGGCCCATGATTGCTTAGAGAATTCTGCCTGAAACCAATGTAAGTTGGTGAAATGTCACCTTGTCTCCCAGGTCTTTAGGCAGACTCGACCGGACGTCGGCAGAGATTTTTATTAAAGCTACCTGCGTGGTGTGCCCTCTCTCTGCCTCTGCCCTTCCTATCCAGCCTTCACCGCCTCCTTCCTCCATAAAGCCCTCTCTGTGATCACACCAGTCTGCAGTATCTCCCCCAGCTCTCAACTCCATGGGAGCTCATTATCTGCACCACTCATTTTGCAATTAGTCGTGTACTGCCTTGTGACATTGCTTCTAGAGCTCTCTCAAACTGTTATCCAACTTTTCACCTGCCTGTGGACTGATTCCTCAGTGAGGACATGAGTAATCGGAGGGAAGGAGTAATCCTGAAACTTTGGTGTCCCTAAAATGGCCCCAGCAGAGACCTCAATACACACATGGTGATGTCTAGTTCTATTTAATTATTTGTTCATTTACTTTCTGAGTGGAAATCATCCAAGCCTAAACGACCATTAAAAAAAAGTGATTTAATCCTCAGACAACTAGCTTTCCAAAGATTTCATCATTTCCAAAGATTTAAAATGCTCAGGCAGGCAGCTTTTTCTTTTGTCTAACCCAGATCCCTCTTGCTGAGGCTTAAACCCCCAGCTCCATACATCATCTCAGTAACTGGCAAGACTGAGCTGGCTTGCAATGAGATGGATATAGACCAAGGAGCCTGAACATGTCTATTGTTTTCACAAACGGCTTAGGGAGGGCAGTGGGGGGCTCATGTCCTTACACCCAGCTTTGTTCCCCAAGCTAGCTTGGCTGTAAGAAGGAAGTCTTTAGTCATTTGGTTTGAAAGTCAAATATTGTTTTGCTAACAATAATCACAAAACAAATCTGCTATTCCTTATCAGCTTTGCTTCTAACTTATTACACAAAGAGAGACATAAATGTTTGGCTGATAAAGGTGGAGCTTGTCCAACCATGACCTCATTCCAAAAAATACACTATCCTAGTCTATGGGGATTTCCAAGGGAAATATTTCTTAGAAGAGAGATAATAGAGATAAGTTTTGAAATGGCCTCTAAAACCACTACTAGGAAGACTCGCAAGCGTTTTTCACCAGTCTACAATATCCATACTTTTTTTAAACTTCAACCCCAAATTCAAGTTCTGGCAGATGTTTCAATTCTTTAAGGAAGAAATTCTTGTTAATGACATTGGCAATTGAGTCACAATTAGATACACAGATACTGAGTCTGCAAGACAGTCCCCACTAGAAGAACAACTAGGGCAGCTGGGAATTCATCTAGAACTCAATGTGTGGCAGTAGAACATGGAGTTTTGCTTGCCACCTGCAGTAGAACATGGAGTTTTGCTTGCCACCTGCTTTCCCATCATTCACCAATTCCTCCTGAGCCCACACATGGCTGCTGTGAATGTTACTGGGGGCCGGGAGCTATCCTGGGCCTCAAGACTCTCTGCTCTTCTCTTATAAGGCAAAGATGGGATAAAACAGGCATCCTTAATCTTCTTCACCTTCCATCCTCCTGAGTTTACAGGACTGTGAGAACAGCTGCCATTCCATCAAAAGAGCTTGGCACAGGCCCTACAAAAGACCTGCACTTGCCACCTTGCTCTCCCATTTAAAAAGCTCTTCTCCTCTTGTTTGCTAATTAATGCCCCACCCTTTCTTTAATATATTGCTCTAAATCCACCTCCTTTGGGGCACCTTTCCTGATTAACCCCATGTGTTCCTGGGGGCATCGCATGCACAAAGCACCCTTAAACTTATATTTCCTTCGACAATTTTCTTTTAAGTATTTCAGCTTGTTGTACTGGGAGTTCCCCTGCAGGCGAAGCCAGTGCCTACTTTCAAATAACTAATTTCCTATTTCTGAGGATACCTGAAGTTTCATTTTATTTTAAAATTTTATGTTAAAATTTTAAAATAAAATAAAAGGTTATTAGGTCTATTCTATCCCTGCCCCCTCCTTCCCCCCCCCCCGAGAAAGTTATTCTAGGTATCCAGCTCCCACTTGAGATTGCAGGGATGTATCACTTCTAAAGTAGAAGTAGGAGTCTCATGATGTGACCTGGCCACAGAGAGCTAGCCTCTACTTTCAGAACTCTGCCCTAGAGCCCCAGAGCCCACACACATGCTTTCATTCCACCCCTGTCCCTATGAAGCAGCTGGGCTTCTTCCCCATTTAAAAAGTGTAGAAACTGAGACCAAGAAGTTTTATTCAAACCCTTGAAATAAAACAAACAAACAAGAAAAGCAGAGAAAAACCAACAAACGGGATTCTTTGGAAAGGTCAATGCTCTGTTTCTTGACTTGGAGAGTGGGTAGATGGGGCATCTGTTTTGCTGCTGTTATTTAAACTGTGCATATATGTTTTCAGACACTTTTATATGGATGCTACATTTCACAATTTGAAGTTGTACCTTTCCTGCTGGAGGTGTTCAATATCTTTGATTGCAAGAACCCTTCTCCTATGGGCTCCGGTTGCTGAGGCACCTACAATCATCGGTGAAGGCTGTGTGGCAGCAGAGAGAATCACAGGATTCATCTGTGAATTTCCCTCAGCTATCTGGCTTCTAATGGCTTTTCCTGCTCTTTGCTCTAAGCAGGCAAGAAGAAGATCCAGTGTATGGTGTGAATAGAAGAACATGAGCTGGAACCAAATAAGCCTTGGAGTCAAAAACACAATCAGGACTGAAATAATGGAATTCACAGATTCTCCATCCTCCCTTTTGCTTTGGGGAAAAATATTCATACCACTCAGAAGTCCCTGGGGAAATCATTCAGCAGGTGCTGTTGTGAGAGGAAAGAAAACCTCTGGTCAGTACACCAAGACCCTTCCTTTGAGGAAAGGCTGCATTCCTTAGGCTGCATGAGGGGTGGTAGAGGTGGGGAGGTTGGCAATTTTCTCCCCTGCCTTCTAGCCCCTAAAATGCATCAGGACAGAATCAGCTTACTCTTATACTCAGCTACTCATCCAGACCTCAGAAATACCTATCACATGCTGTATTTTTAACAGGCATGTGTGCTCTATATTTCTTTAGGCATTTTGTCCCTAAGCTCCTTCCCATTCTCACGGGAGATGAGTTTTCCTGCTGGAGAATTCTGATGTACTTTTGTTCAACTAACACTCTGCGGCTGGCAATTCCAGCACCTCCTCCAAACCAGCATGGAATCTGGCAGGAGCAGAGGGATAGACAATGACCACAAATGAACCAAGAAATAAACACAAATAGTTAAACAGAAATCCAAGTCACAAGTGACTGAGGACATGACTCCGAATTGTTGGGTTCCTATTGCAGGAGTGTCTGTTGAGATGTCCCCTGAAGGTCATAATAGATGTGTGGAGCAGCTAAGGAGGTCCCCAAATCATCTGCATGTACCTCCTGGACGACAATGTCCAATTTCAGATTATTTTTCAGTTATGGCTTTATAACTGCTCCTTTAACTAATTTAATAGTTACTGCTTAGCAATTTTTCTTTTTTCTTTTTCACTGTCCCTTCCTACCACTCAGCCACAGATCTCAGGCAATCACAGCAGAAATTTACAGTACAGAACAAGATGCTCCACAAATCTGAAGGACCATGGAAGGGGAGACCGCAGGAGGCCCCGAACCCTCTGGCTGCCACTAGTTAAGACATCATCCAGATCTCTTAAGCAAAGAAAAATTTTTTCTCCTCCCCTTACCCATCAACCTCCATGGAGGTACGTCTGACTTCTTAATATTTTGCGCCTTTCCCAAAGATGATTCCCTCCAACACACGAAAACCATTACAACGCCTGAAGAAAACAGAAGCAGAGGCTAAGGACCCAAAAGTTACTTATCTCCAAAGTTTAGAATGAAAACAAAATCAAGTCAGAACCGCTGCTCTGCCCTGACCAAACATAAATATGGAGTGGGAGGTGTTAAAAATTAAACTTGCCTCTTTCTGGTACCACCATCAAATCTACAATTGCTCAGCTTTTACCGAGTTCCTGAGCCAATGATGGAATTTTTCCATCGTTGGAAAACTGTGCCTGGGAAACAAGCTGGAACACACTCCAATATTCCTAGTCCCTTTCTCCAGAAAGAGGCTCAGAAAAGTTGAGTGATTTTCCTGAGACCACACAACAATTCAGATTGCAGTGGCCCTGGAGTTCACACTCGGTTCTGACGTCCCTGCCTGTAAACATGTTGTGATGAAGCTGACACAGATAAACAGGAAACGGCCCTGCTTGTTCCCCAGGCTCCCACTGAGCTGTTTTCTCCTTGCTGTCAGCCTGGGTCTAAACAGCAGCAATTGACCTTAGTAGTACTGTATCTCTAGTAGTATTCTATCTCTAGGAGACGCCTTTTCTCATACCTGATATCAATTTTGTTTCAGGGTAATTCAGCAGGGTAGCAGCAACTGCAGAGTTGCTGCTACATCTGCCCCTGTCCAAAATGAGGAAATCCCCATTAAAGAGGAAAAATAATATAGAAGGGTGGAGATGAACAAGGTGCTTAAGGCAGTTTTGTCCACAGAGACAAAGACACCGCACAACTTCCCCAATGAAGGCAACGTGGGGTGGTGGGATGAATGAGGGGTGGGAGAATGAATGGAACCAGCAGTTTCCACTTTGGCCTGCAACTATGAGACGGAGACTAGGGAAGTTTCCAAGGTTGCCTCTCATAGACCCCCATCTGGTCAAGGAATCAGACTTTGCTGGCCAGACTCATTCAGAACAAGCCAGAATGAGGATGAAGTCTGCAGCAGGAGGCTCAACCCCTCTATACAACAGCATCAAGGGACCCTGTTCCCTTCACCAACTCACTTAAAACAGGAACGGCACCTCCTGATGACACGGTGGGCTCAGGGGTGATATGTGGGAAAGATACCAGGATTCCCCAGGCCTGGTTAAAGCATAAGCTTCCTGTGCAGAGACTATCCAAAGGAACTCATCTTTTAGACATAAGGCTAGTCCCAAACCTCTGAAAAGGCAGCAGCAGAACCAAAGATCACATCTGAAAAACTAGCACAATTTTTTAAAAGTACACACAACAAAAAGCCACCTGTCTCCCTTCTTGCCCCTCGCCAAGGAATACAGATAAGTAACATATATAGGTAAGAGCACACTCACCTGCGCCCCACTGGCTTCTTGACTCTGAGCTGATCAGGCCAAATGAGGAATGTCATTGGCTTATTCTGGGGAGCTCCTTAGTGGCTGCTGCCATAGGATACAGGCTTTATTTAATGTAACCTAGTCCTTTCCACTCCCCTAGCCCAGACCCTGCACCCCCTCCAGAGAAAAATCTCTCTGAGGCATCAGTTTCCAAGGCATCTAAGTTCCTTTCTTGGGCTGACATCTCTCTCAGCCTCTTCGTGAGCCAGCTTGAGAAGCCTGAGCCTGCAGTCCCTGTGGCAGCACCAGCAAAGGTGCATTATTTATTCTGGCTGCTGTTTTAATTGATATATTTATCAATTAAAATTATATACATATAATATTCACAGCTCAGCAATTGTCTCAGCAACCTCAGGCCAGAAAATAAAGGACTCCCAGCTGCATATGAAAGCTCCTTCGGGTTCTGGTTCCAGCTGCCGGGTCAGCATGTGTGCAACTTGAACTGAGGCCCCAAACCTACCCAAGCTCCACTCGCGCCACCTGTCAGTTCTCCACCCTGAGGGATGGTGCTAAGACAGGCAGGCAGGGATCTCTAAGCACTGGCTTAACCTATGGCTCCACCTAATGGTAAGAAATCCACTGTCCCCTTTCACAGATGGACAAACTGAGCTCCAGGAAGGCCTTCAAAGATCCCAGAGGGAGGAAACTAATTCAGCAACCAAAACTGACCGTCACCTGCTTTGCCTCCCACGCTGCAATTTTCTCCCATTGCTATCCTACAGGAGGGAAAGTGATGTCAACTTTTTAGTTAGCATCCTGGATTTCTCCAGCCCTTTGTCTGCGAACAGCACTTCACACGCATTATTCAAACAATCTTCTCAGATGGGTGAGTCACTAGAAACGTCTGTTGAATAATGGGGAACAAACATAGAGGCCTGAAATGCAGTGAAAGACAGAGGTTCCAATGGTACCTGCATCCACCCAGGGTTCTAACCCAACATCCGCTCATCCTCTCTGACCTTCGTCTCCTTTTCCCATCACTTTTATCCTGTCAGAGCACTTCCACGAGGGTTGGGGAAAGCTAAGTCGCTGGCTGGGCTTTCCAGGGGGAGGGTCTGAGCTCACCTTTAAATCAGGAGGCTTGCTTCGGGGACCCGGGTTGGGCGCCGCGGCAGCACCCACATCTGAAGTTGGTCCGCCAGCGGAGTTAGCACCCGTGCCCTCCCCAGGACGGAGGTCCGCGCCCGGCAGGTGGCAAGCAGCATCTTCCAGCCCAGCTCCATCCTCCTCGCACTGTTGTTGCTGAAGCTCGTCGGATTTGCACCTCTTCATGGTGTATGTGGGTCGGCAAGGGGAATCTGTCCTTCCAGCGCGCCGGCTTGGGGGAAGACCGCACCCCCTCTTACTCTCAGAAATGAGGCCGGGTTTAAATTATTAGCAAGGGCGTGGGTGGGAGTGTAATTTTTTAAATTAAAAAAATATATATTAAAAAAGAGGATGTGGAAGGGGTGAGGAAAGGGAGCCTTGGTTACAGCTTGGAATAGTTCACCACGACCTGAGGAGTAGCAGACAGGTCACAGTCGAGGCTGGGCAGCAGGAGTCCTTGGGCAGTCATTGGCGGGGGAGGGGCAAGACTGCCCCCGACCCCCAAACTTTCTGCTTCAGGCATGGACAGGGCGGATGGGTGCTGTGCTGCACAGCGCATCCCTCCCGGCGGGCCAAGCTGCTGGGCGAGGCAGAGCATGGGACAGCCAGCCAGGCAGGTCCTCGTCGGCCGCTCTCAGAGCCAGCTGCAGTCCCGGCCTCGCCGCGCGCCCCCGCCCCGCCCCGCCCCGGCCGGCCGCGGAGCCCGCAACGCGCCCGGCCCCCCCTCCCCCTCCCCCTCCCCCTCCCGCCCAGCAGCCCGCCGCGAAGCCGCGGCCCGCGCCAGAGCCCGGCGGCGAGCGCGCAACCTACCCCGCCCCTCCGTCTGCCTCCGCCCGGGCGGCGGGGGGGAGGGGGAAGGAGAGACGAGGAGGGAGTGACAACGGCAACGAGCCAATGGGAAGCCCGAAGGGCTGCGGGCGCGTCTCTCGCCGACGTTTGTAGGATTGGTTGCACTGTGAGATTTCCCCTGGAGAGATCTGGAGGGCGATGCTGCTGCGTTTTAGCATTGCGGAGAGCGGGCTGCGGAGTAGGGGCTGCGGGGTAGGGGCGGGGGCGGTGGGCGATGGCCGCGCGATTTTAGCAGATGCTTCAGGGACCCTCTCCGAGAGGGCACTCATGGGATTCCCCCCACCCACTCATTTTATTTGGCGTAGAGGAGGCACAACAGGGATGTGTATCATCACTGCCCTTTTTTTGTTCTAACTTTGCACATTAGAGTATATACATCCCTTCAATGAGGGAGAAACTGAGCCCCTCCCGTGCACTTGACCTGAGTACATTTTGAGCTGCAAATGCAACGGGAAGAGGGTGTTCTTCTGCCCCTTCTCCCCTCCCCCCACTTTAGTACTTATCCCAAATGATTCATTGCTTATCTTTATGCTCAGATATTGGGAAATGCTTCATATTTAAACACAGTAATGTATGTGAGCGTTCCTTGCAAACCGTGAAGCATTTAAATAAGAAAGGGTTATTCATGGCAGGAGGTCTAAACCTTTGGAAGAGTAGGAAAGGAATGTCTCTTTTTCTGTAAGCCTCAAACTGTGCTGAGCAACCTGTAGGCAGAAGAAAGCAAGTGCTGGGCTTATCACGGCAGGGAACCTAGTGATAATAGCCCCACCCAAGTGCCTGCTGCACGCCTATGGTGGCAAGATGGGTTTTGCCCACCCAGCAGCCTAGACCAGTGGGTCTAAGGGTGGTCCCCCGACTGACTGGCAGCACCTCAGGTTTGACGGAAATGAAAACTATCAGGGACCACCCAGATTTACTGAATCAGAAGTAGTGGGCTCAGAAAGCTCTTAACAAGCCCTCCAGATGTCATGCTGATGCACGCTAAAATTTGGGGACCGTTGGCCTAAACTGTGTGAAGGGATCACTCAGATTGAAGGGACCACTGGATCTCTGAGTCACAGTGATGATGTCTAAAGAATTTTACAGTTTACCGACCTCTTTCATGCCATTCCAGTCT
>PVIY010061101.1:0-11358 GCA_004026745.1 Myrmecophaga tridactyla | reverse complement strand
AAAGGACAGGGGTGCGGGGGCAACGGAGCAGGGGCAGGGGCTCGGGCGGCCGCGGGCAGAGGCGGGATTTCTGCATAAGGGTTCAGAAGAACCCCCTCCCGAACAAATGTTAAAATAAATTTAGTTTGAAATGCTAGTGATCAATGAAAGGGAGGGGTAAGGGGTATGGTATGTAAAATTTTTTGTTTTTGTTTTATTTTTCTGTTGTCTTTTTATTTCTTTTTCTGAATTGATGCAGATGTTCTGAGAAATGATCATGATGATGAATATGCAACTATGTGATGATATTGTGAATTGCTGAGTGTATGTGTTGGGAATGTTTGTGTTTCTTGTAATTTTTTTTTTAATTAATACAAAATAAAAAAATAAAAAGAAGAGCGCCCTCCCCACAGGCCCCGGTGCCGGGGGCCGGGGGCCCGAGGGAAGCTGCTGGGGCGGAGCTGGGCGGTCTGGAGCGAGGGCGAGGCAGGTGTGGGGGTGCTGGGGGGGGGCGGCCGGCCGCTGAGCCACCCCGGGATGCCCACTGCCCGTGGTACCCCATTTCAGAGGGACCGCGGGACCGTGCTTCCCTCTGAGCCCTGAAAGGCGCAGCGCGAAGACCTGCAGACGGGTGGGCAGCCCGGGACAGAAACCCCGATGGCAGGTCACCAGCAGATACGACCATATTGTGCTGCTTTTAATTAGGAAAGATGTAAGAGGATGCGTTATAAACCTTGGAAGCTGCTTTATACAAGTTCCGATCTTTAAATATTGTTTAGCACGGGGGTGGGGGGGAGTCAGGGCTGGGGATCTGATCCGCGGCTGCGGGGCTCATCCTCAAGTGACGGAGACGCAGGGGGGGCCACGCGCTGGTCCGAAGCGCAGCCACAGGGACAGCGAGCTGTCCTCACACACGCAAATGCGTCTGTCCGCGCCACGCTGCTCAGGGGACAGCGGGAGCCCAGCCAGGACCAAGGAGAGCTGTGGTGGCCCACACATTTCCCGCCTACCCCAAAACCACAACCGAAGGAACATCTGGAGAAAACAGAGGTTTCGGCTCTAGGCTGTGACTGCTAGTAAACGAGAGCAGGTCGGACTCGATTTCTCGGGACAGAACTCAGCACCCGGAAGCACCTCCGGGGGCCTCCTAACGTGGGCCAGGTGGGGAGGGCAGCCACACCTGTCTGTGGTGTGTCCTCGCTGGGCAGGGGGGAATGGCCCACACCTGTCTGTGGCGTGTCCTCGAAACTGCCCCAGCAAGGAGGGTGCATAATGCCCAAAGCTTTATGAGGCACATGAAGGCGGGACGGCGACCCCAGGGCCCTGGTCCCCAGGGTAAAGGCACGGTGCTAAACGCCATTTTTCCCCCAAACTCTTAGATCAAACTCTTAGATCAGCACAGCTCTCTGCCTGAAAAGCCAGATGGGATTTGGGGGGCCCTTAGCACAGGAAAGGCACCAGGGACTGGGCACCGAGTGATAAGGAAAGGCCCTTTTTCCTTAACAAAAAGTGCTCCACTCTGAGATGCGGCGGGAAAAGAGATCTGAAAGCTGGACAGCGAGGAAGGATCAGAAAGCGGTGAGGCCCGCAGCTGCTCCCGGAGCCGGAGCCCTGGCAGGGAGGCGCCTGGTGTTTCCTAACCCAGCACCAAGGGTCTGGGCTGTCGGCGGGAAGGGGCCGGTTCCTGAGGAACAGGGAGTGGCCCCGCATCACGGCCGGCCGCTTAAAGAGCAGAGGTGCTGGCCCCTCCTTGGAAGACGGAAGGGAAAACAGGACAAGGGCTGTTGAGGGCGCCTGCCCAGGACCCTGGACGAGGCCTCCTTCAGCCACGAGGGGCAAAATTGCTGGGCCGAGACCCTCCGGGAGGGGACAGTGGCTGCCTGGGCAGCTGAAATCTGCCATCTTCATTCCCTACCGTCCTCCTGGACCTGCCAGGCCCTCAGCGCCCAGAGGCTGCCACTGAGCTGCCGGGGCTCACTGGCCTGTGCCCTGCACACCCCTCATCAGCTCTCCTGCTCCTGGCCGGTCTACCTTAGGTTTGCTTAGGCTGTGGCCAGAGGAGACAGGCGGTGATGGAGATCTGATAAAACTATTTCATAAGGTGTTAATGACTAATGATGGATTTCATGAATTAGGTCTTCATTTTACCATAGGCTAGTTCTTCAACCTCAAAAAAAAAAAAGAGCCTCTAAACAATTCAGAGCAAAACATGGATCCGGGAGGGACGCTCTTTTGAGGTGGGGGCCTGGCCAGCATGTGCCGGCTCCCAGCACGTGGGCAGTGCGAGTGGCTCAGCCACTCAGATGCACTCGGAAGGTACTTTGCAGCCCCGTGCCAGGCAGCACAGCCTTGAGGAGCGCCGGGGCCCAGGCTGGCTAAGCATTTGGTCACCTAGTGTCAAAAGCATAGTAAAGTGCTTGCTTCATTGCAGGATTGAGGGTGAGAAGAGCCAGGGCTCTGAGAAGGTCTGCCAGGGAGGGGGGTAGCCAGAGATTAGACTGCCTTGCCGTGAGGCAGATTCATTCGTTCATTCATTCATTCAACACGCATTTACACAGCACCTTTTCCGTGCCAGGCACCTGTTGGATACTAAAGATTCTAATGACGAATAAGGCACACTCCCTCCTGGAGCTTACTCTCTAGAAGGTCACACTACTGCTCCCAATCCACAGAGAAACAGCTCTGGGCGTGAGAGGGAAGCTCCCTTGCTGGTGGACGGGACCAGGCCTCCAGCCTTCTCCAGCCGGCCTGCAGGGAAGGAGGCCTGCACTTGAGGGAGCTTGTCCGGAGTATGTTGTGCGTTTGTGAGATACCATCGGCCCTCTCCTCCTTCCCCAACCACAAGGAAGAAGTCCTGTTTTCTTCAGGCTCATTGGGTACAAGGGGACTTTTCTCAATGACCGAATAGGATCGTCTTCCTTTTCCTTCTGTCCATAAGGAAAAGGTGTACTGAAGCAGCAGAAAAAGAGATTACAAACTTGGAGAAGACAAGTCAGCATTCAGTTTGCCTAACTGAAGCCTAGTCTTGGACTTGTGGCAAGAATGCTTCTTCATATTGGAATGAAGGCATGTTGGAGCGCCGTGGCTCTCCCTGCACCCTGGAATGTCGCTGCTCTGGCCAGCTGGTGGCCCCCAGTTGGTGGCGGTGGGCTCAGAGGGGTCGTGGTGCTGTGGTACCGCTGCTGGACACTGAGCCAGCCTGCACATCCGTGGCCCCTCTGCCCCCACCCCACGTCCTCTCTTCAGTGTTGATAGAGATCAGTGGCTTTCAGTTCTACACAAAGCGACGCAGGTCTCCGTTACATGATGTTGCATGTAACATGATGTTACATGATGTTGCCCATAGCCACATATCAGGCGGCTGTGCAGCCGATAAAAAGATACAATGGTCATGATGAGGTGCTTTCAAGTTCATCCCGTCTGTAGCAACACAACCTGCGCTGCAGGCCCGAGAAGCCGCGAGGACGTGATGGGACCTCATCTGAGAGCTTGGAGCCGTGGAATTGGTTTGTTCCATGTCAGAAGCCTGAGATAACTAAAGCCAGGAATACAGCAGGTGCCATTCTATAGCGTTCTATTTTGGCTGTTTCAGAAATGAAATTCTCCTGTTCCACTCCGTTCTGTTCACAGTCGGTCAGCTCGAAATGTCTCTTCCACAGAGGGATCAAGCAGGCCCATACTGGAGTCGCTTAACATGTTGAGTCCATCCAGGCTCAGGGGTTCAATCTGAAGCTCATCCTCCAGTGGAAATGGGTTGTCCGCGTTCAGGCCAACCTCAGGCATCCCCACCAGCGCACTGCTGAGGTCTCTGAACAGGCTGGCGCTCGAATCTTCTGCAAGGAGCAGCGAGAAGGGAAGACAGCATTAGGGGGCAGGAGGCCCTACGCTGCAAAACTGACAGCAGGCAGTCCACCAAGGGAGCGCAGTCAGCAACAAGCCCATTCCCGCTCTCACCTCCCCAGCCAGGGCGTGGCCAGCCGTGTATGGCTACTCCCAGACCTCCAACTCTTGCCCTGGAATTGTCATTCTTTTCAGTCAGTTCCACAACTCTCAATTTTTTGCAATCTATCTCTGAACGTCATCGATCACCTGGAACTAAGTATTTCAGCCAGGGCTTCTACCATCAGGCCCTCTCCCACTGCCTTATCGTCTTTGGGATATGACACCTCCATCTCAAAAAGGCAAAGCCAAGCCAGGGGACTTCCGCCTTTTGCTTTATGTGCTGTGTCGTGTCTTACAATGGCATCTGTAAAATCACAGCAAAGTGGAAACAGTAAGAAGCTGAGGGCTAGCCTGCGCTCACCTGTTAGGATGGCGTTTGGGAAGCTCCCGCAGTTGGAATACAGGTTTGGTCTTAACTGAAATGAGTCCTGCGGTTCTCGGTGAGCCTGTTGCGTTAGGGGCACCTGGAAGCATCAAAGGTCACACTGTCAGGTCAGGTCCTGCCTCCGAGGAGGGAGGGAATTAGAGTCACGCAGTGTGCTCCCAGAGTGAAATCTGACGTGGAAAGTGACTCCCAGTCCCTTCTTTCTAGGGGGCCAGCATGCTGTGCCGTCATGAGGACGTATGGGCAGGCGGACGCTGGGGTGGAGGAGGGGCTGAGGTCTGCAGTGGACCGGCCTGTCCCCGTGCCCGCACCGCCCACCCCGCCAAACCATCCCAGGAGGAACCAAGGACCATTGCAGGCCTCCCCCGCCTTATCCACGTCGAGCCTTCTGGCAACTGCCTTCCCGAGGCAGGAAACCTGGCCAGGGCTTCACCTGTAACCAAGGAAGTGATGGGCTCATTTCCTGTTTGGCTCCTAGGAAAACGAGACAGTGGGAGCGTTCCTTCTCACACCAGAGAGAGCAGCTCTGACTCCTTCCCCAGGGCCCACCGTGGCCTGGGGGTCACAGCCCCACTCACGGGGACTGGTCGGAACTGGGGCCTATTTTAGGTGCTTTTTCTGAAGTCAACTTTCCAAACCATTATTGTCCAAAAGAAGGAATTTGCATCATTTTTTAAGACGACACTGACTCTCACCTAGACTAAAATGGCCTCTTCAGAAAACGGAGGTAAGGTCTGCCATTTCTTCCCAGGAGGCATCACCATGGCCCACTCAGGAAACCTCTGCTTCACCTATGCCTGGTAATGACAGCCAGCCAGCTGTCTGTCTTCCTACCCATCTGTTCATCAGTCTATGCATCTGTCTTCATCCCCACCACCACCGAAAGTGCTCAACCCTCCCTTCCCTCCTTAGTCCACCTGTGGCCCAATCCATACGCTATAAATCTAGGAATATAAAATGCTATAAAGGTCTTGGGATTTGTTCATATGAAACTTAACCTCACAAAGGATAGGTCAAGCCTACTTAAAATTAAGTCTAAGATTCATCCCCAAGAGAACCTCTTTTGTTGCTGAGATGTGGCCTCTCTCTCCAGCCAACACAACAAGCAAACTCACCACCCTCCCCCTGTCTACGTGGGACATGACTCCCAGGGGTGTGGACCTTCCTGGCAATGTGGGACAGAAATCCTAGAATGAGCTGAGACTCAGCATCAAGGGATTGAGAAAACCTTCTCGACCAAAAAGGGGAAGAGAGAAATGAGACAAAAGAAAGTGTCAATGGCTGAGAGATTCCAAATAGAGTCGAGAGGTTATCCTGGAGGTTATTCTTATGCATTAAATAGATATCACCTTGTTAGTCAAGATGCAATGGAGAGGCTGGAGGGAAAATGTAGAGCTGTGTTCCAGTAGCCATGTTTCTTGAAGATGATTGTATAATGATATAGCTTTCACAATGTGACTGTGTGATTGTGAAAACCTTGTGTCTGATGCTCCTTTTATCTACCTTATCAACAGATGAGTAAAACATATGGAATAAAAATAAATAACAGGGGGAATAAATGTTAAATTTAGATTGAAATGCTAGTGACCAATGAAAGAGAGGGGTAAGGGGTATGGTATGTATGAGTTTTTTTCTGTTGTCTTTTTATTTCTTTTTCTGAATTGATGCAAATGTTCTAAGAAATGCTCATGATGATGAATATGCAACTATGTGATGACATTGGGAATTACTGATTATAATGTAGAACAGAATGATCATATGTTAAGAATGTTCATGTTTGTTGTTAAATTTATTTTAAAAATTCAAAATTAATTAAAAAAAGACAGTGGTGGAAAAAATGGTATAAAGGAATATAAAATGCTATAAATCCAACAAAAGAATAAAAAAAAGAAAACAAAACAAAGTGCTATAAATCTAGGTATATTAAAAATGGCCAGTGTGTTTAGGTAATAAAATAATTATAGTAATATTGTTTCATCAATTGTAATAAAGATAGTACCTAAATGCAAAATGTTAGTAATAGAGAAAACTGTTAAGTAGGATATGTGGGAACTTTCTATTTTTTTGTATGATTTTTCTATAAGCCTACAACTGCTCTTAAAAAAAAAAAGTTCAGTGTCAGGGAAAAACTACAAAGCAAAGGAAAACGGCTGGAAGAAAATTTCCTACGGAAGGGCCCCCACCCCCCCCCACCCTCCCAAATCCCTCCCAGTCCACTCCAGGACCAAGCTCTCACACAAGGGCACACACCGTGGGGGGCACACCAGCTAGGTCTGCCAGCAAAGCACTGGCGCTCTCTCACTCCTCCGCCACGCAGACAGGCCACTCCCTCTGCCCTAGATTCCCTAACACACTGGACAGGACGGATGAGTTGATAGCTACAGCTCCCTCCAGTATTTGTGCTGCCACAATTCCATGACTGCAATATCAGCAAAAGTGCTTCCACGCTTTGTTCAAACCATTCTTCGGAAGAGGTGTGACATGGAACAAAGCAGTGTTTTAGGAACTTCAGTGTTTTAGGAACAGGGACGGTTCGAGGCACTCCCAGTCCACGGCCCCCTGCCAGGCAGAAGTGGGGTATCTGGCGTATCTGGCTGTGGGTCCTGTGCAGGGAAGCCTTAAGCGGTGCAGTTCATGCGCCGAGGAAGAGGACGGCATAAGCGCACACATGCGGTCTTGCCCCGGGATGACACACCTGCTGGGGGAAGGCCAAGCCTGGCCTCATGGACTGCTGGTCAAAGCCCACGTCTGGGAAGAAGCTGGTCAAATGCGAGCCCTTCGGGGAATAAAGAGGACACCACTTAGCCTGGAACTCAGAACAAAATAAGGGTCCCTCCTCGCGGACGCTCCTGCTGGGACTCACCTGGGACGCAATGAGCTGGAAGTCGGGCTGGGACAGCGACGCTGCTGTCTGGGGCTGCTGGGCAGGGGGCTGCGCCAGCAGAGGCAGGGGGAGTTCCTGGGGCGCGGGGTAAGGCGGTGGTGGGGACACTTGAGCTTGAGCTTCTGGGGGCAGGAAGGAAAGTGTGCTTCGATCTGAGGGCGCCATCTGGAAAATACCGTTTCAAAGAGTAAGTCCTTTAAGGTGAGGCAATGTCAGAAGTGGGGAAAAGAGCTGAGATTTCCCTCACTGCTGGGACTTGTGCCTGTTCCGAGAAGCCTCGTCCTGCTCCTGCCAAGTGCATCTCAAATCTCACTTACCCACAAAGCAATCCCCATTCAAGGACAATTTCTATTGTCTTAAAAACAAAACAAAACAGCAACCAATTTAACCAGTTTCCTAGGTGAAAATCATGATTTGAAAAAAGAAAGTCATGACTTCTGGTTAAAGAGGGCATACTGAGCAAGGTACTTAGCTTTCTCACTTCCAAAAGTCTACTAAACCACTAAAAAAAATAAAACATTAACCAAAAAATAAACAACACTAAATCAAAGATAACACTAAACTAATAACAAATAGCACAAGGACAAAGATGAGGAGAAAATGGCAACAAAATCCGGAGAATGAAAAGCAGATGGGACCAGGCCTTCAGGTCCTGGCCTCACTGTGCTGCCGTGGAACTGGCCTCCCCTCCCGCCTGGCAGGGGCCTGGAGGGTGATACTCTGAACAGGACAGAACTGAGGTCTCCACACAGGGTGCACCAGGCCCGAGAGGGTGAGACCACGCCACGGAGGTCACAGGCTTATGAGAAGGCTCATGGCCCTGGCTTTGCTGTGGTGCTTTCAGTCTCATCCCAGTCCCGTGGAGCAAACCCATCACAAACAGGAGCTTTAAAGAGTCAGCTAGGGGGTGGCCCAACCAAGCCAGGATGGTCTTACAGAGATGGACACAAAGAAACCACGGTGAAAAGGAGATGGGAGTCTGCAAAACTCAGAACTCAGAAGGGGAAGGAGAAGATGCTTCCTTGTATACTGCCATGTGACGGAAATGCCAAAGAACCCTAAGGAATGCCAGCAGCCGGCCCTGGAATACCACAGTCTTGCCAATGCCCCCACTGAATTCCTGTTGATTAAGCCGACCCATTGTACGGCATCTGCTTTAGTGCCGGGAAACTAAAACACTCACTTACCAAATCTTGAGACCCTCACCTTTCTTTCCCAACTTAGCCCTCAGAATGCTTGTATCCAGGCCTATACCCAGGCAAGAGTGGAGTGTATCCTTTAGGAAATCTGACCAGCCCAAGAGAAAATCCTAAATTTTATGACATTATCAGAAACTCCTCAAGGAAACGGCTTAGCTAGGTCATTCTACAGTAAAGACTAAACTTGACAGTCTATCCATGTATGCAGAACTTCCAATTGGATTTATCTTTTGCTGTATTTTTAAAAATTTTTATTGTGGCAACATACATAGATATATATAAAATTTACCATTTTTACCATTTCTAAGTGTACAATTCAGTGGCATCAATTACATGTACAATGCTGTGCTGCTGTTATCACCAAAACTTCTTCATTACCCAGACAGGAACTCTGTACCCACTAAGCAACAACCCTAAACAATTTTCCTCTCCCCCAGTCCCTGGTAACCTCCCATCTATTTTCCATCTGTACTAATTTGGTTATTCTAGATATTTCATGTAAGTGGAATCACACAGTACTTGTTCTTTCGGGTTGGCTTATTTCACTGAACATAATGTCACATGTATCAAAACTTCATTCCTTTTTATGGCTGAGTAATATTTGATCACATGAATATATTACATTTTGTTTACCCATTCATCGGTTGTCAGACACCTGGCCTGCTTCCACCTTTTGGCTATTTTGAACAATGCTGCTATGAACGTTGGTGAACAATTATTTCTATGAGTTTCTGTTTTTAATTCTTTGAGTAACATACTTGAGTGGAACTGCCAGGTCATATGGGAAATGTTTAACTTTTTGAGGAACTGCCAAACTTAATTAGCTTTTCAGTGCCCTATTCTTTTTTTTTTTTATATTTTTATTGTAAACCTTAACAAACATACAAACATTCTTGACATATAAACATTCTATACATGGTGGACAATCAGTGGCTCACAATATCATCACATAGTTGTGTATTCATCACCATGATCATTTTTTTTGACATTTATATCTCTCCAGCAAAAGAAAGAAATAAGAAAAAAGAAAAAAACTCATATATACCATACCCTTGCCCCTCCCTTTCACTGACCACTAGTATTTCAAATTTACTCAATTTATTTTAACCTTTGTTCCCCCTGTTATTTTATTTTTTATCCATATTCTTTACTCATCTGTCCATACCCTGGATACAAGGAGCATCAAACACAAGTTTTTCACAATCACACAGTCACATTGTGAAAACTATATCATTATACAATCATCTTCAAGAATCAAGGCTACTGGAACACAGCTCCACAGTTTCAGCTACTCCAATACACCACAAACCAAAAAGGGGATATCTATAGAATGCATAAGAATAACTTCCAGGATAACCTCTCGACTCTGCCTGAAATCTCTCAGCTACTGAAACTCCATCTTGTCTCATTTCTCTCCTCTCCTCCTTGGTCGAGAAGATCACCTCAATCCCTTGATGCCTTGTCCCATCTCATCCCAGGACTTGTGTCCCACGTTGCCAGGGAGGTCCACACCCCTGGGAGTCATGTCCCACGTAGAAGGGTATGGCAGTGAGTCCACTTGGCTGTGTCAGCCCAGAGAGAGAGGCCACATCTGAGCAACAGAAGAGGTTCCCTGGGGGTGACTCCCAAGCCGAATTCAAGTAGGCTTAACCTTTCCTTTGCAGGGATAAGTCTCATAGGGGGCAAACCCCAACATCGAGGGCTGGACTGCCCTCTTCTTAAATAAGAACAGAATGCCAAGGATCACAGCCATGAAGAAATCATCTGGCATGCAAGTCAGAGTCCAAAACAGACATTCAGAGAAAAAATACTTGGAGAAATGCACGCAGAAAGAGGTAGTTTTCAAAAAAGCAAAACAAAACTAACACATATAATATTTAGGCTATTGAAAAAATCCCTCTCTGTTAGTGATGCATTTTGAAGTATTTTGTAACATATATCTGTGTTTGTGTGTGTATTGTTGAAGCTGGATGATGGGTACAGGGGGATTCACTATACTGTTTTCTCTACATTCTTGCAATTTGGAAAAATTTCATTGTAAAAAGTAAAAACAAAAGAAATGTGGAGAAAAACTGCTACTACATATCTCAGAGATATAAAGGGCAATACTGTGTTCACAAAACAAAGTGTGATGCTATAATGAAAAAGAACATCTAGAGAACAACATCAACAAAGAAACTTCTTGTAAATTTAAAAATGAGAAACACAATAGAAGGGTTGGAAGATACAGTTGACAAGCTTCAGAAAGTACAGCAAAAAGACAAAGAGAAAGGAGAAGAAGGAAAAAAAAGTAGCAAGTTAGAGGGTCTGTGCAGATGTCCAACATTCATACAGGAGAAGTTCTAGAAAGTGAGAAGAGAGAAAATTTAAAGGAAGAAATAATCAAAGAAAATTTCCTAGAACTGAAATATCTGAGTTTCCAGGCCAACAGAAATTACCAAATGCACAGATCAATGTATGGAAACAGACTCAAGCCAAGCATTTTTTTTTTAGCTTATGTAAAGGGAATTTATTAAGTTACAAGTTTACAGTTCTATTATGGTCATAAAAATGTCTAAATTAAGGCACCCAGAGAAAGATACCTTAACTCAAGAAAGGCCAACGTCTGTCACAAGGGAAGGCACGTGGCTGGTGCCTACATCACCTCCTGGCTTCTGGTTTCAAATGGTTCTTGCAGCCCCTGTGGGCCCTTGATTCCGGCTTGCTCAGCATCTTATCAAAAGGCACCTGGCAGCGTCTGCTGGGCTCTGTGTCTCCACACGTCCGTGTCTAGGTGTCTGCTCTCTGTCGGCACTCCAAGCATCGCTTTCAGCACACCAAGCATCTCCAAATGTCTGTGTCTGTCACTTCTGGTTCCTGTCTAGCTTTTGCAGGCTCTCTTAGCTCCTGACATCTCCTGGGGCTTCTGCATTTCCAAATGTCTATGTCTCTGTCGGCTCTGTCAGAGCAACTACCTTTTAAAGGACTCC
>PVIY010061100.1:0-11354 GCA_004026745.1 Myrmecophaga tridactyla | reverse complement strand
TCTCTCTCTCTGCCTCTTAACAGCCCATTAGATAGAACTGCAGGCATTCTCAGGCTTCAGCACTGCCCCAGACATAGGGGAATTAAGGCATTTCTGAGAAACAAAGTAACTAGTTAGGTGAATAGGGATAATTCCCTAAAGGGCACATCTTTAAGTAGTTTCTACTGGCAGCAAGGGAAGGTAGCTCAGCCAAGTTCTAACTGCAGAGAGAAGGCAGGGCAGACAGAAATAAAAATAAATTGAAATAGAATTAAAATGGAAGATTTTGGAGTCAGCCGAGCTCAGAGTACTGGATCTTAGGGACTGGGGATTAACTCTGAAAGGGAGTTCTTTGTTTCATTTTGTTTTAAACTATCTAAGTAGCTCATTACAGAAAGCCCCAGGCATTCTCAATTGCCAGTGGGACCCAGGCAAGGGCTGAGTTAAGATAGGTCTAAAAGACAAACTAAAGAATCAAATTGGCAGATAATTCCCTAAAAGGCATATCTTCCTCAAGAGAAGGGGTGTGGGGCCCAGTTAAAGTGGTGGCACTCCTTCAGGGAACTCAGGCCCCAGAGTCTGGAAAACAGAAGTCACTTAAGCCTGCCTTCTACCTCAGCCTCTGTTTCAACAATGCCCCTGGCAAGGAGAGGCTATTGAAAATTAAAGGCACTTCATTACTTTACAGTGGTGGGAAGCTGTGATCTGACAAGTGCCCCTGGTGGGCAGGATAGGAAAAGCACAGATTCTAGAGGCTTCATAGGAAAGTCTGACAACTTGCTGGGTCTCACCCTCAGGGAAACTGGATACTGATTACACCCTCCTCCTGAGACATGATCCTATCTGGTCTAGGAAAATCTGACTGGGGTCAAACATATCTAAAGAGATCTTCCTCAAAAAGAGGTTCCATATAGGCAGGGCAAGAACCAGAAAAAGAAGAGTTGAAAAATTCTGATCAGTTAAAGAGACACTATGCTAAGTCTAGAGTAAGTTAAGCTGAACACCAAAGAACAGGTAGCAAACAAAGCCTACCAACAAGAAAACCCTAGGTAAAAGAGTGAAAATAACCTCCAGAATAAACTAATTAAGGTAATAAAATGCCTAGACACCAGCAACAAATAATGAGTCACTGGAAAACTGAAAATATGGCCCAGTCAAAAAAACACAAACTAGCCTTTCAAATGAGATGCAAGAGTTGAAATAACTAATTAGGTATATTCAAACAGACATGCAAGGTCATGTAAAAAATCAAATCAACAAGTTGAGGGAGGATATTGCAAAAGAGATGAAGGCTATAAAGAAGACATTAGATGAACATAAAGAAGAACTCGAAAGTTTGAAAAAACAAATGGCAGAATTTTGGGGAATGAAAAGCACAATAGAGGAGATTAAAAAATGTGGAGACATACAACAATAGATTTGAAGAAGCAGAAGAAAGAATTAATAAACTAGAGGACAGAATATCTAAAATCCTACACACAAAAGGACAGATAGGGAAAAGAATGGAAAAATATGAGCAGGATGTCAGGGAATTGAATGATAATATAAAGTGCAGAAATAAACATGTTATGGCTGTCCCAGAAAAGAAAGAGAAGGAAAAGGGGGGCAGAAAGACTAATGGAGGAAATAATCACTGAAAATTTCCCATCTCTAATGAGAGACATAAAATTACAGATCCAGGGGGTGGTTCAAAGGTAGTATGCTCACCTTCCATGCAGGAGATCTGGGTTCAATTTCCAGACCATGCACACAAACCGCCCCCCCCCCCGCCAAAAAAAAAAGTAAGATCCAAGAAGAGCAGCACACCCCAAACACAACAGATCCAAATAGACCTATTCCCAGATACTTACTAATCAGATTGTCATATGTCAAAGACAAAGAGAGAATGTTGAAAGCAGCAAGAGAAAAGCGTTCCATCACATATAAGAGAAGCTCGGTAAGACTATATGCAGATTTCTCAGCAGAAACTATGGAGGCATGAGGGCAGTGGTATGATATATTTAAGATTCTGAAAGAGAAATACTGCCAACCAAGAATTCTATACCCAGCAAAACTGTCCTTCAAAACCAAGGGGAGTTTAAAATATTTCTTAGTCAAACAGTCACAGAGTCTGTGAATAAGAGGCTGGCTCTACAAGAAACACTGAAAGGAGCATTATAGGCAGATAGAAAAAGACAAGAGAGAGAGGTCTGGAGAAGAGTGTAGAAATGAAGACTAACAGTAAAGGTAAAAAGAGAAAAAAATAGATATGACATAAAATCCAAAAGACCAAATGGTAGAAGAAAGTACTGCATTTAAAGTAATAACATTAAATGTTAATGGATTAACATTTAAATCCATTAATTAAAAGACTGGCAGAATGGGTTAAAAAACAGGACCCATGTATATGCTGTTTATAGGAGACTCTTTAGACACAAGGACAAAAACAGATTGAAATGAAAAGTTGGAGTTCTAGTTTGCTAACTGCCAGAATGCCATATGCCAGAAACAGAATGGCTTTTAAAAAGGAGAATTTAATAAGTTGCAAGTTTACAGTTCTAAGGCCATGAAAATGTCCCAATTAAAGCAAGTCTATCAAAATGTCCAAATTAAGGCACTAAAAAGAGATTACCTTCACTCAAGAAAGGCCAATGAAGTTCAGGGTTTCTCTCTCAACTGGAAAGGCACATGGCAAACATGGAGACATCTGCTAGCTTTCTCTCCAGGCTTCTTTTTTCATGAAGCTCCTCTGGGGGCCTTTTCCTTCCTCATCTCCAAAGGCCTCTGGCTGCCTGGGCTCTTATGGGTTGCATGGTTCTCTTATGGTTCACTCCAAAATGCTTCCCCTTTTAAAGAATTTCAGTAAACTAATTAGGACCTACCTGGAATGGGAAAATTAATTTTCGCAATTGGGTGTGTCACATCTCCATGGAGGTAACCTAATCAAGTTCCCAACCTACTGTAGGGAATAGGGATAAAAGATCCACAAGATGGATCAGGATTAAAAGATGGCTTTTCTAGGGAACATAATCCTTTCAAACCAGCACAGATATCAATTCTACTAAAACTGATTTATAGATTCAATGCAATATCAATTAAAATTCTAACAACTTACTTTTCAGAAATAGAAAAACCTATAATCAAATTATTTGGAAGGGTAGGGTGCCCCAAATAGCTAAAAATATCTTGAGAAAGGAAAATGAAGTGGGATGTCTCATACTGCCAGAGCAAAGGATAGATACAGTATGAGTTCACAAAAATGAACCCCCTAGAAAATGTAAACTCAGAGCCTTAAAAGGTAGAATACAGGGGACCTAGAGATAGACAGATGCTAGAGAAGGGAAAGCAGTTATCTAATATGTACAGACGTGTTTATGAGGTTGAACTGAAATATATGTGATCAGGTAGAAGTGATGGTAGTTCCTTAGTGGGATTATAAGTAATAGTGCTGTACTGAAGGTGAATATGATTGACAGGGTTTTTTTAAAGCTATGTACCTCACCAATTAGCACTATTAATATAAATAAGTTCTTATATGAACTCTTTCAAAGGTATGACACTTGTACAAAGTATTAATAATAGAGGAGTATGTGGGAAAAACTATCTATTGCATGCTATGGACTATATTTAATAGAAATACCTCAGTAGTACCACAACAATACTAGGGATAAATAATTGGTGGGGGTGGAGGGATAAGAGTTAAGGGGAGTTTGGGGTTTTCTCTTTGGTCTGGCAATTCTGAAAATTGTCCGAAATTGAGAGTGATGATGATTGTACAACTAAATGAGGATACTGTGAGATGCTGATTGTTTATTTTGGATAGAATACATGCCATGTTAATATAGCTTGAAAAAATCTGCAAATTCAAAATAAATGAATGAATTAAACAGAAAGATTCAAGTGCTAGAGAAAATGTGGAGAGAGAGGTATATCTGTCAAATAGACATTTTTACATTAATGTTTATGGTGGCATTATTCACAATGACCAAAGGATGTAGGTAGCTGAAGTGTACATCAACTGAGGAGCAAAAGGGTGAACTGTGCTATATATATGTCTGATGGAATGTTGTGCAGCTACAGAAAGGAACGAAGTCATGAGGCATGCAATGAGGTGGACAAACTCTGGGGCATTATGTAAAGCAAAATAATCCAGAGACGAAAGGATAAATATTGTATGGTCTCATTTAGAAATTACTTATAAGAAAATGAGGGCCTAGATTGTAAGCTCTTGCAGCAGTCACATTTATTCCTGAATTTTGAGTATGGTCTCTAAATTCTGAGATGCTGTGCTCAGTGTGTTTAACCTGGTATTCCCCTGGAACTTTGGGTACCTGTGTGACATCTAAGACTCAGAGTTAGGTTTCTGCAGTATTGAAAGACAGCATCACTCTATACAGCAACTGTTAAAGAAGCCAAATTCTAAAACTTCACCTTCTGTGGGAGACCGAAGGAAAGGATGTTTATTTTTTCCAAAATTTAAATTTTCTGTAGCATACAATCTAACTTAACCCGTCTGGCCAGTTTAGTGAAACAACCTAAACACATGAAACCTGGAATACAGAATGAGATGTAATTATTTATAGCTTAATGTAATATCCTGATACATTCCACAATATGTTGGGCAGATAATTTAAAAATACTTGCAAAGTATTTTTGAGGACTGGAAGAAAAAATATGGAACTATTAAACTTCCCCACCTGGGAAATTCCTGATTCTCTCTCAAGCATTAAGGACTCCCAAGTTAAAAGGCCAAGTCCTTGGTCTTAAGGCTGGCTCTTATGAAACTTATTTCTGCAGTGGAGAAGCTAAACCTACCTATAATTATTCCTAAGAGTCACTTCCAGAGAACCTCTTTTGTTGCTCAGATGTGGCCCCTCTCTCTCTCTAAACCCAACTCTGCAAATAAACTCATTACTCTTCTCACTACGTGGGAAGTGACTTCCAGGGGTGTAAGTCTCCCTGGCAATGTGGGATATGACTCCCAGGGATGAGCCTGGCCCTGGCATTGTGGGATCGACAATGCCTTATTGACCAAAAGGAGGAAAACAAATGTAACAAAATAAGGTTGCAGTGAATAAGAGATTTCAAATAGAGTCAAGAGGCTATTCTGGAGGTTACTCTTAAGCAAGCTTCAGCTAGATATTACAAATTGCCACAGTATGCCAAGCCCCAACCAACAGTATGCCTGTAAACCCTGAAGAATACCCAGGGCTCTATCTAAGACTATAATAGTTTCACTCTGTTTATTTTTCAGAAATCTATCCTCCAGATTGTTCCTATGTCAGTTAAGCCATGAAACCCAGTTACCAGTCTCTCTAAGAACATCAACCAGTTTCATCCCCCTACTCCATAATGTTGACACCCCTTCTCAGCATGAAGTTAGAATTGTCGTTCCCCAAATATCCCTAAGGACTGAGAGAAGGTTCAAATGAGAGGGAGGAGTAGTAACAGAGAAGATAACAAGTGAGTGTAACTACTAAACCACTGTACTGATATTTCTTTTTAGTCTCCAGTATCTTAGAGCAGCTAGAAGGAACCATAATTGTGGAATTGTGGAACCATAATCCCACACCATACTTTGAAGTTTGTTCTATAACTAGTTGTGAAAACATACACTTTTCTGCATATATATTTCAAAATTTAAAAATGTTTTAAAAAAATCAATGAAAAGAGGTTTGAAGGATTTAGACTGGGGAAAACTTGATCATATTAGTGGGCTGAAAAGATCAGAGGAAGGGACCAGAGACAGAGGAATGAGACAGGATGTTGTGAAGTAAGATCCTGGAGAAGAATGAGATCTTGTGCAGATAGAGGCAGAAAGAATGAATAAGTAGGTAACTCTAAAGGGACAACTGCCTCATTTTTCATAGAGGAAATAGAATGAAGTTAGATGAGGCATTGATGTGATGGACAGCTTGAGGAGAAGAGTAAATGTCTGGAAATGTGGGAGGGAGTGGACAAGGGGCAAATGCTAAAATTGCCAGGAGCAGGTCTTAATTTAGGGTTTATTGAATTGACTTGACTGTCAATGAAAAAATAAATCTAGGATTGCATTAAGTCACAGTCAATTCATCGTCCCTCATTCCTTATTGCCTCCCTAACTTTCTGAGTGAGTTCAGGAACAGAGCCAAAATGAATCTAGAGCAGAAAAGACTGATGAAGAATAAACTGGAGGCAAGGTTCAGCTGCTGGGTGAACATACGCACTGCAAAAAAACATGATTTGAAAGGGATTTTAAAAGTTTCTACATGAAAACATCATTTTCTGGGTTTAAGCTGTGCCAGCTTGCTTTGTAAACTACTCCACTCCTGCTCTGGCTGGTAGCCTAGTTTCAAATGAGCTACACAAAAAGCAAGTATGAACCACAGGCTGGTCTTTTGGAACAACTACTTAATTGCCTTGTGTGTAAGGTGACATCACAGTATACCCATGTTATTGGGCGTAGGATATCCCTCATTTTTGGAGATGGTGCACTTAAAAAAAATTACCAAATGATAATAGTCACATTTTAAATGGTGTGTAAATGTATGTGTGGAGTAAAAGTCACATTTTAAATGGTGTGTAAATGTATGTGTGGAGTAAAATTTTTACTGAGAAATTCACTGTCCATGGCAGTCTTCTGAGAGCTTGACCTTCAAGAAGCAGCTATTATTGCTTTTGTTTGCAGATCTTCTTGGCGTCTCTGGGGCTCCAGGACCACTTTTTTCAAACTGAGCCAGCCACTCCATCTTTTTTCTTTTTTTTCATTAAAACTGTGTTGTACTGTCACATGAACAGACCAACTAATGGCAAAAAATACGAAGTTGAAAAATAGACCCAATTAATATTAGAATTTAGATTATTGTGTCCTAAATTGGTGTACTAAATATGTATCTTTCTTAGTTTGGACAAATACTTATTTTATTATGATTGGCAAGTCAGCTCACCTGTCTATATATTCTTTTTTTTTTTAGATAATTGTAGATCCACACACAGTTGCAAGAAATGAAATACAGAGATCCCTTATACATATTTCCATTTCCCCCAATCAACAACTCCATCTTTTATTTCTTATGATTATTATCAAGGATGGAGGTGTGTGACTGGGACTCTCATGTACTGCTGAAGGGAATGCAAACTGGAACAACACTTTGAAAACACTTCAAAAATTTCTTCAAAAGAAAAATATAAACCTATATGATATAATCATTCCATTTCTAGGTATCTACCAAAGAGAAATGAAAGCATATTGTTCTAGTTTGCTAGCTGCTGGAATGCAATATACCAGAAATGGGATGGCTTTTAAAAAAGGGGAATTTAATAAGTTGCTAGTTTACAGTTCTAAGGCCAAGATAATGTCCCAATTAAAGCAAGTCTATAGAAATGTCCAGCAAAAGGCATCCAGGGAAAGATACCTTGGTTTAAGAAGGCCGCTGAAGTTCAGGGTTTCTCTCTCAAGTGAGAAGGCACATAGCAAACAGAGTCAGGGCTTCTCTCTCAGCTGGAAGGGCACATGGTGAACATGGTGTCATCTGCTAGCTTACTCTCCTGGCTTCCTTTCATGGAGCTCCCCGGGAGGTGTTTTCCTTCTTCATCTCCAAAGGTCGCTGGCTGGTTCTCTCTGCTTCTTGTGGCTATGTCATTCTTCTCTGCCCTTTCTGAATTCCTACCTTTCTCCAAAATGTTTCCTCTTTTATAGGATTCCAGTGAACTATTCAAGACCCACCCAAATGGGTGGAAACATGCCTCAACCTAATCCAGTTCAACAACCACTCTTGATTAAATCACACCTCCGGGGAGATGATCTAATTACAGTTTCAAACATGCAGTACTGAATAGGGATTAGAAGAAACAGCTGCCTTTACAAAATGGGATTAGGATTAAAACATGGCTTTTCTAGGGTACATACGTCGTTTCAAACCAGCGCACATATGTTCACATAAAGATTTTCACACAAATGTTGACAGCAGCTTTCTTTATAATAGCCCCAAACTGGAAACAATCCAAGTGTCCAACAAAGGTGATTGGATAAATTATGATATGGCCATGAAATGGAATACTACTCAACAATAAAAAGGAATGAACTATTGTTACATGAAGCAATAGGATGAATCTCAAAATAATGATGCTGGGTAAAAGAACCCAGACAACAAATAGTACTTATTATATAATTTAGTTTCTATAAAATTCTAGAGAAAAAGGAGACTAATCTATAGTGACTAAAAGCAGATCAGTGATTGCCCCTGCAGCTGCTCCATTTTCTGTTTTTTGTTTTTTTGTTTTGTTTTTTTTTTGCATGGGCAGGCACCAGGAATCAAACCTGGGTCTCCGGCATGGCAGGCAAGAACTCTCCCTGCTGAGCCACTGTGGCCCACCCTGCTACTGCATTTTGACATGATTAGACTGCATGTACCACAAAAACCCCAGATTGGATCATAATGTGGTCCAATCCCAATTGACCTTGTGTTGGTTTTGTGAAAGTTTCTTTCCCTTTTGGCTTGCAATTATCATATCCACTAAGTACTGTAATATTTAACAATAACAGTGCTAATTTAAAATTAGTTTAAGTTCGATATGTTATGTTGACTGTTCCAGAGTATCTCTATTGACATCATGCCTTGATAATTTGAAAGGGATAATAAAATATTAAATAGAGGGAGCCAGAATCTGAATGAGTCTAATGTAGTACAGTCATGCAATAGCAGGTACACTTTTATAACATTTCATTTGGACCCAAATTCAACAGTCAGCCAAGATTGAACTGGTCTACAAGAGGAAGCGATAAATGAGACAAAATAAAGTTTCAGTGGTTGAGAGATTTAAAACAGAGTCGAGAGGTTATCCTGGAGGTTATTCTTATGCGTTATACAGATATCCCTTTTTAGTTTATTGTATCTTGGAGTAGCTAGAGGGAAGTACCTGAAACTGTTAAGATGTGTTCCAGTAGCCTTGATTCTTGAAGATGATAGTATAACTATATAGCCATACACTGATTATGAAAACCTTGTGTTTGATGCTCCTTTTATCCAGGGTATGGGCAGATGAGTAAAAAAAATTAAGGAAAAAATAACTGGATATATAACAGAGGGACTAAGGGGTAAAAAAATTGAGTAGGTTGAAATACTAGTGGTCAGTGAAAGGGAGAGGTAAGGTGTATGGGATATATGAGTTTTCTCTTTTTTTCTTTTTATTTCTTTTTCTGGAGTTCTAAAAATGCAAATGTTCTAAAAATGATCATGGTGATGAAAACACAACTATGTGATGATATAGTGAGCCACTGATATAGTGAGTATACTTTGGATGGCCTTTATGTGTGTGAAGATTTCACCAAAAAAATTTTTTTAAAAAAATTGAACTAGTCTGCCTGGTGCTCTTTTCCTTAAATTAGAGTAGCTCCCTATTGCAGCCCCACATTTCTTGTATCATCCCCCATTCTGGGCCAGTACCTGATAAGCTTCTGCAGAAAACATCTATGTTCTCTCTGTGCAAATACTATATTCTCTTTCTCATTTCATGTCAAAACAATGAACCCCTTACCCCAACTGTTAAAATTGTTTTAAAAGAATTTATTTTTTTAACAATTCATTCTCTGTATGTTAACTGCTTAAATCCTCTATCATGAGTTTATCATTTCCTGAAGCAGAACCACTTTGCCCTCACCTTTAGGATTCCGCACTTCACATCCATTCAGTCTGACCACACTACTCTCAAATGCATCCCCCTGCTACAGGCACCACACCTGACCTCCTATTCTGTGTCCTGACGCTGGCCTCTGACACTACTGCCCTGCCATCCCTGCGCTGTCGGTTCCTCTGGCTCCCCCGGTTCTGAAATCTCTCTCCTGTGTCTCTGGACTTGCCTGCTTCTTGCCTCTGACTCCTCTTCTGCTTGACCCCATTAGTGCTGGTGTTTCCTGGGATTCTGGCCTGGGCTTTCCTCCCTATTCACCCACATCCTCTCCCTAGGTGATCTCATGCTTTTCTATGACTCCACCTACTAGTGGGTAGAAAACCCTAGAGTTTCTTTTGCAAGAGGTCTTTAAAAGCAGGAGTAGTTCTCCCTGGAGAATAGTATGGAACTTAAGAGACAGTATACTTGAAGGCAAAACATTCAACCTAAAAATGTATGGCAGAAAGGTGGCAGACCCAGATGAGAAAAGTAAAGACAGAGACCAATTTGAAGTCTTTGAGGTCACTTTCTAAATATTCAGAAGAAAAATTCCGAGTGCTAAATGTCTCCTAAAAAGACATGGCATGTTAGGATACAAGGTTTTTCCATGCACAGCTCTCGCTGACCTGCCCTGACCGCCCTCTTTTAAGAGTTAGATGCTGTGATTCTGGTTGAAGAGCAGAGCCCTTGTCAAGGCAGAAGTTTTTTTCTTAGACGCCCCAGGGCAATCTAAAAGGTTAGGAAGAACTTAGCAATTCACTTTCTTGAAAAAATTTTTCTTATACCACCCCACCCGCCCCCCACCTGACCACCCTCCACCACCTACCACCACACACATACCCCACGAGTGGTGAATATATGAGAGAACAAAACAAAAAACCTCATCACATGACTGTGTAGTTCCACCAACCACCCTGGTTCTGGACCATTAAACTTGGCCCAGCCCCTTCGCAGCTTAGCCAGATAAGAATGTTCTGTTTCAGTCGACTCTTTGCAAACTAACTTGAAATCAGACTCCCTCACTGGTCACCTCTGTGTTTATCTAAGAAAGAGATGGGAACCTCCAACACTGCTAAGAGGGTCAGATACCCTCACCCTAACCCCTTCCCAAATCCTTACATGGGATTTGCTGCCGGCAGAGGGCGTTGAGAGTAGGAGAGCAGTGTTGCTCTTGAATTTTCCCTCTCCAGGGCCAAGTTAAATTCCAGAGAACCGCATACAGTGAGGATTTTTGTTTTCTTTCTTCCAACCCCAGTCCGGGTGGCGGCAGAGCTCAAAGAGTAGTCTGTTCTGGGGAAAAGACAGCGTCTGCTTCTCACCCGAACCAGCCCTGATCAAATCCCAAGCAGCCGGTCCTTAGATAACGTGGCTGGGAAACCTGAAACCAACAGCTCTGCCTCTCATCAGTGCCCAGCATCACCGTCTGGAAACTGAGACATGCTGCTGAGATGCCACAGTGATTGAGTGTTAAGTGGCATGGCTGGGGTTCTCTCACCAGAGTTTATAGCCTGGACCTATGAACTGAAACAAAGGAGGTTTTCAGAAAGTCTGTCTGGGGCTTGAACACTTGAGCTGTTTTGTGGCACTCTGCACATGTCCCAGGCTTCAGGATCATTGTTCTTCCCTAGCAAAGCCAGAAGGTAGGTTAATACGGCTGTGGTGCACTTGCCTGGGCTGTTTACAGTGTTCCCAGCAGGTGATTCAATTGTGTTTGAAACAAGGGAACATCCATATGCCGTTTCTGCTTA